>JABEXW010000102.1:0-90507 GCA_013266185.1 Fusarium sarcochroum | reverse complement strand
CTCACTTAGAGGGCTGTGGTCGACAGACTAACTCTTGGGGGTTGGTCTGGTCCAAGTTGGGTATCTACGTCCCGTAAGGATTGGTTAGATAGCCATTTAGTGAGGAAGATCTTAGAAATTTAACTGTATGAACATAAATTCTCTGAGTATATTTTATAAAATATATAAGACTATCGTGGTTGAAGTTGTGCTATTTAACCTACCTCCCCATGACAAATTGAACCAACAACGCACACCAGCACATCCGTTTGGCAGCCTAAAGAGGTGCATAATGTATGGCACTGTGTAGAATTGTAAATCCTTTCAGACTTTTTGAAATTAGCCACATGATTGGGCAATACACCTGTACCTTTGATGTCTACCCAGACGATGCTTATTTGCTATCCTACTAAGGCAGGGAGGGATAGTTTACTACACACATCCTTGTCGGCGGATGAGTATCCATTCGTATTCTGAATCACTTCGAATCACACAATGATCCAGACCGAGCTTACCGCAATGCTGTTGATAATGCACATGCCAGAGCAAAGCTCGACAATGAAAGCTGACACATTCACGGCATATACAGGACGAACAGGGAATACATTTCAGGCCATTCTATTTAATCAAATCTCTATCTCGCAAGTTCCCTGATCGAACATGACACAGCAGTGAAAAGAACAGTTAGGACTTGCTGCTGGGCTTTGAAGCGACCACCTCGATTCATCGCCAAGTTGATATCTATCTCCCTTTTAACGCAAATCTGAGTTTCAGTACACCGTGGAGAGATCCTCTCTAGTGAGGATACCCAGAGGCTTTGCAATATTCGCGAGGCCTCATTCTAATTATCACGTCAAAGCATCAACGTTTAACAATCTCACCTCGCCACACGACACGCAATTCCGTTGCATGGGAGGAACTCGAGTTGGAACAAGCATTGGTGATCAACAAGGATAAGCTCGATGAGGCTACTTGTTTCAAGTTACATAGATCGACCAATCGAGTTGAAGAGGTTACGGGCGACCAGTCATATTTCAACAGGATGCTACGCAACTAATTATGCGAAACATAAGTAACTAGAAATAAGCATGTATCTATTCTAGTATCTCATAACACAGCTTCCTTTCGAGTATCAACTTTTAAGAAGTTGTCACATATCACCATCATACTCTGAAGTTTGTCTGGAGCTGGACAGGTGATGTAACAGTAACCCACTTAGTTGATCAGGGAGTTTGGGCGCTTCTGAGGCTGATTTGGCTCTGACCAGGATATCCATGGTTCAGACTTGTCAGCTGTTCAATGGATACATACTTGCGTTGCTCTCCCGGGCTAAACAAGGTTGGCCTTGCTTGGCAGGGTACTTCACAATGTTAAAGCTTCGGCCTCTTAAGTGAGTGCAACATCCGTGATGTAGGCTAGACAAAGGGCTCATTCTTATCCTGTGTTTGTCTTTACCTCGGCTATCGCCATCCACTCAAGTCCAACTTGCAAAAGCAAAGATGGCCTAGGACTGGGGAGTAGCGTTTGCTCTGGTTCCACTGTGGAAGCGTTCTAGCCGAGCCAGACTGTCATATATCCTTGATTCTACTTCTTCTGGAACTATAAGTTTCTAGGTGCCCAGAGTCTGTTAAACAGTGCAGAGTATTAAGAGTTGGTACCTAGGGGAGGAAAGCATGATCCTTTACAGTCGGAGCGAGGTATAATGGGATCTTTCAGATATACCAGTTTATTGGTTCCAAAGATGCATACCAGGGTTAAACAAAGTTAAAATGCCGTGGTAACAGCTTGTCAAGGCTCATGGGGCACTGCATCGGCGATGCTAGTTAATTATCCAGGATATATAATTAGGACATAGGAAGTTAGAGCGGATGTTACGCTCAATAGAACCTTGAACCAAGCAATGTTGTGGGCGGGATTCAACCGCTACCAGTAGGTCAAAGAGAACTTGGCTAGAGAGAGGATACTAAGCAAAACGCTTGTCCTAAATAAACAAATTCGGCATTTAATGGATTTTATAAGTCAATGAATCCCACCTGTGAGCTGACCAGCGAGGAATTCTTCACAGCGTGCGGGGTACTAAAACAAAGGGTTCTCGTGAAGTTGCATTAAGTAGACTGTAGCTTCGGACTCAACCGCCTAGATGCAGCGTAGCCATACTTAAAGTCTCGGCAGCATATCCCTTTATGGCTACAAGATCTCAAGGTGAAGAATCGAGACCTTCGACGTGGTAGCGAATATATATATTATCAATGAGCATATTTCATGGTTGAGACGGAGCGTTGACGAAAGGTAACATCGCATGCCGTATTATTGTAACTTCAGGGCGGCGCGCTTACAATTGCCTTGTACATTTTCGCAGAATCTTCATGTCGAATAATTACCTTATTTTCGCGTTAGATAGATAGTATCATACACGACAAGTTAGCCTGTTGGCTTCTCTAGTGTTGACATGTATCCGCCCACTCGCAGGGGTTGGTTTTAGTTGTTCAACAGTCCTGGTTTCTTTAGATCTGATAATAACGAAGCAGCGGCTCGCCGCCAGTCGTTTTGTGCTCTCGGCAAACTACCTAGTATGTAGGTTGTCAAACCCTGCAGTCAAACCCTGAATGCCACTCCGCATGTGTATCACATCAGCCTACGCGCAGGAAATGATGCAAACCTGGTCTCGGGTAAATCCTGTCGGTAAAGACCGCCTTGATAATACACAACACTGGACAACTGATACCTTCCACTCCGGAGAGCCTCCGGGTGAATCAAAGCGGAGGCATATGGCGTAGGTGCATGCGACCTAAGCTAACATGGTGGTTAGTGAAATGAGTTGAAATTTCATCAAGCGGTATAACGGACATAACAAACGCCAGGTGTCAGTGTCAACCGTTCTAGAAATAAGGGACCATGATCATTATGGCCCACCTGGAAAGAGATTTCCCAACTCCTTGGGAGAACTGAACGGCTGCCAATCACGGCAGGTATGGCACATGAAGACCCTGGAAATAACCACGGGAGCAAGCGGAAGTTTGATTGATACTTATCTAAGTACCTCCGAGGAAGGGATAATACAAAAACGACGCATCAAAGATGCTGTACTGTACGGCACAATATGATAATAAAGGTACCAACTGTACCTGCAGAAACTATCCTGACAAACCATGACGACGTTGACGACATGGATAATGTCCCAATAAGTGTCATCCCTAACGCCGTTCCAAGATTATGCGCGCCACATGTGGCGGTGCTGCAAGATCTGCAGAAAGAGATGATCGTCATGATCCCGAATCGCTTCATGACTATGATTTGCCAAGATATCCATGCAAGTCCCCCAAACCGGAGTGAAAGCACCGGCATGTATGATGTCATAGCGAGCTGTGGCGCACCCACAGTGTTTGAATCTTTAAGCAGGTACCGTACCTGGTCATGGATTAAGGACATACATAGTAAGTATTAGTAAATAGTTTTGGCATTATCTGGCTGTGCAAGGAAGCCGGAGCTGACTTTCGCGTCAGCGCTCGCTTCAAAAACGACGATACCTGATGGTGCACGAAATGTCTCTGTAGCACGATCAGCAAGTGGCTCAAGGACCCTCGCCTCTCTCACCTCATGACACCTAAGTAGCTTAGTCCTTAGACAGTAAGGGGTCAGCGAGAGGCCCTGGACCTAGTATAGATATAAGAGGGGTCCAATGGCTCCTTGAAGCCAGATTCTTCAAGCTAAGAATGCGCCTGTGGACTGACTGGTTGGCTCTGGAAAGCTCAGTATCAAGTGGGGGAGCAGGCGTCTTGATCGCCGATTCGCAGCGTCTTCGAGCGGTCTGGCCTATCGGTAATTGGAGTCTCTGGGATGCCATCGTGCGACTGAGAAGGCTGATGGCATTTGTTTCAAGCCATGGCCCAACAAATAGACGCGTGGTGCGCGAGCTATCGGGTTAGCAGCAGATAGAACCGCAACGGTCGGCTTGAAGGCTTCGATCCGCGTTGAGTTTGACGACTCGCGGCATCATGGCCACCGTAGTTCGCAGCGCGATAACAGGTAATAGGTAACAAGTGACAAGTTGCGTCCCTCAACATTAGCGCGCGGGTTTCATGCTAGCATACCTCCCGTGATAGGCCAAGCCATGATGCTGGGCGATATATGGGTCTTGACTCGGAAGATCCAGGTCTTATTTGTAGAGTTGTGTGCGTGTCTTTCATCGAGAGGGTTCTTTGGGCAGAGTGAGACTGGCCGATCTCGCCGAGAGATGCCTACAACTTGATATGAGATAGAATTGCGACAAGGCTGTGAGCTCGAGCCAAGTACCGCGTTGATCGGTTAGACCACACTGAGCCAACAAGCCGTTGGGACGGTCATGGGGCAATCTCTGAACACTGGAGCCAAACTAGTTGACAATGTCAGAACCCTTGTTCACAATGGCGGGCTTGTTTCTCTTCTAGGTACCGTTACGGGGAGGAAGAGAAGTAGTGAAGCGCCAATGTCGTGTAAAGGTCGGATTATCATAGCGACACTGTACGGCATAATACACACATTATAGGCCCCCTACCTTAGTCCTTACCTGGTTACCTCAAACTTGGAGATACTCTTGCTTTTGAGGTGGAGGGTTGTTTCGGGTTTGACTGACTGAGTCTTGGGTCAGGGTCTTGGGGTCATCGAAACCACCAAATTCCCACCACGAGACCCTCGATCGACGGCACAACGCCCATCCATTCTGAAAGAGGAGACGATTCGATGATGGCGAAATCGTTTGCAGTAGAAGTGGGAAGAAAACAAGCGACATAACCGGTCCAACAGGCAATTCTCCAGGGTAATGGGCTACAGGGCTTTATTCTGGGAGTGTCCCCCTCTGATGGTAAGGCAGTAGAGGGCAAAAAGACTGGGGAGGGGCCTGGGATGGGATTTTCAAGGGAGCAAGATGGGATTTTGAGCAGTGCAGTGCGGCCCTCTCTGCTCAGTGGAGAGGGTAAAATGGAGGAGATCGACAGAGCTAGCAAGGCAAACGATGAGCCATTGGTAGGGAAGTCCTTGCCTTCTGCCATTCCCACTTGACCCTCATGGCCATTCTTGCCTTCTGACTGCAGGGATCTCTCCAGGCGGGTGCTAATACTGTAAAGCCACACTGTACATCGCCACCTCCACACCTCGACCTAGAAACTCGCCAGGCCAGGCCAGGCAGTCTACCAAAACATCCCCCCCAGCCAAAAGCTGCCACAGGCTGGTAAATTATTTCCTTTGCCTTGCCTTTCGCTACTGTTTGTCTTTACTTGCCTCTGGCCTCGACTCTTCCTTTGCCTCGTACCTAGAATCAGTCGCCTGAGCAGTCAAAGATTTCGTCACTCCTTCCGCATTGGGCACCGTCATTGCTACTTTGCAACCATTTGCCATCCATCGACGCCCATTGTGATAGCTTCCGTTTCATACGTTTGTCTGGTCTAGAGGTACTATCAACTGAGTCTGGCCCCTGTTGATCTTGCATTGGATCCTCGTCATCTCCAAACTTTGACGGTCCTACTCCATTGCCATTGCGTTGCAGCCCGCTGCACTCCCTTTGACAACTCCTCGCCGCCCACGACGACCACGGGCACGGGCACGGGCACGACCACGACAACGACGACAACGATTTCCAGTCTAGTCGGGTCACCTCGAATTGCTCGATCTCTCGGGGTCCTCCACCGTTTCCCCTACAGTTTTATTGCATAGGCTATCACGGGAATGCGCGACGCTACTGTATAGGATCACTCTCACCTCCCATTCGAGTATTTTCTCCCCCACCCCTCCTCTCTGGATTCTATACTTGCAACTCCAGTGTCGCAACTGTTAGGTTTGCGGGGCAGACAGCATCACCATGGATGCGACACACGACAAGGAGGATCAGGACGCCAGTAAGGCTCAGCAACCAGAGCAGCAACACGGCCCGTCGTCTACCTCGCCTCCGTCCTATGCTTCCTACCCTCCACCTCAGTCTTCGACAGCATCTTCATCAACAGTTAGGCCAAGAGGCCAGCAGTTCCTACCAGATCTACGCACCAACCCCTCCGACTCAACTCCAACACGCACGAGTCGAGCCGTTTCATCTGCTGCTCCCAGTGAGCAGAACAGCGTCTCCAACTCCGAGGCACCGTTTTCCCCTTGGAGTGTTAGCTCGGACAAGCAGCTGGGATATCACTCGGCTGCTTCAGATATTTCTGGGGACCGAGTCTTTCCTATACGATCCGTCATCAGCGTCGATCCAACTTCTAGTAAGATCACCAGTGACGACTACTTCCCCACCTATCCCGAACGCGATGGTCGAAACATTCCTGTCCAGGTCCCAGGTGCTCCCCGAGCTGACACAGGACCAGATCTGAGACGTTCAGACACCGTCCCAGCTAACTACCACTCACGAGCCCATAATGAGCGCCTTGACGCTGCCACGCGCAGAAAGAACACTTTGAGCGGTCCTATGTCGAGCATCCAGCTAGATGCTAACCGCCACGGAAGCAGCACGACGCCCTTGCAGCTTGATATATCCACTTCAGACAACGAAACTGAGACGGAAGAGTCGGGGCCAATGGGTCACAACTCACCGGGTCTTGCCCCAGCTGGTGGACCTGAACTTGATACTTCCTCTGCCGGACAATCCTGCTCTGATGTTCCACTCGTCACTGCCCGTTTCACCCACGTAGTGACCGATGAGGGTCACGCGGTCATTACCGGTCGTGACGGTGTGCTCCAACGTTGCGAAGACGAACCGATTCATACTCCAGGTGCTGTCCAGACGTTTGGTGTTCTTGTTGCACTCCGCGAAGAGAACGATGGTTGCTTTGTCGCTCGATATGTCAGCGAGAATTCTGAGCGAATGCTAGGCTACACGCCTAAACAACTGTTCCAACTCAGGAATTTCCTAGACATCTTGACGGAGGAACAGCAGGATAACCTTCTCGACCACATCGATTTCATCCGCGACGAAGATGCAGATCCCGCCGTCAATGGACCTGAAGTTTTCAGCCTATCGATTCGATCCCCTAAACGCAAGGGTACAAAGCTCTGGTGTGCAATCCATATAAACCCTGCGCATCCCGACTTAATCCTTTGCGAATTTGAGTTGGACGACGACGTTGAATACCCTCTACGCCCAGTAGACGAATTAACACCCGACACCCCTCACGACACATTACAGGCAAACCCAACCTTGGAGGAAATTGAGGACAGCACAGAAGTTCTTAGCAAGCCCTTAAGAATATTGAGAAGTGCGAGGAAGAGAAGAGGCGAGCAAGGTGCCATGCAAGTCTTTGACATTATGTCACAGGTCCAAGAACAACTTTCATCAGCTCCCAATCTGGATGCGTTCCTCAAGATCCTGGTTGGCATAGTCAAAGAGCTAACTGGTTTCCATCGTGTCATGATCTATCAGTTTGACTCTACCTTCAACGGCAAAGTTGTGACGGAGCTTGTTGATACATCCATGACAAGAGACCTGTACAAAGGCCTTCATTTCCCTGCATCAGATATTCCACGACAGGCTCGCGATCTCTACAAGCTCAATAAAGTTCGATTGCTTTACGACCGAGACCAGGACACCTCCAGAATTGTCTGTCGGACCAAGGAAGATCTAGACGTTCCTCTGGATATGAGCCATTCCTACCTACGAGCCATGTCTCCGATTCATATCAAGTATCTGAAGAATATGGCTGTACGGTCCTCCATGTCCATATCAATCAACGCTTTTAACGAATTGTGGGGGCTTATTTCTTGCCACTCATACGGCAACCAGGGCATGCGAGTATCGTTTCCCATTCGGAAGATGTGTCGTCTTGTTGGAGACACTGCATCAAGGAACATCGAAAGACTGTCTTATGCCTCACGACTGCAAGCCCGCAAATTGATCAACACTGCGCCTACAGACAAGAACCCCTCCGGTTACATCATTGCATCCTCAGAGGATTTATTGAAGTTGTTCGATGCCGATTTTGGGTTGTTATCAATCAAGGGCGAGACCAAAATTATGGGCGTGGTTGAACAGAGTCAGGAAGCACTTGCAATGTTGGAGTACCTCCGGATGCGCCAACTCACTTCTGTCGTGGCATCACAGGATGTCAAGGAAGATTTTCCTGATCTACGATACCCCCCTGGTTTTCAGGTTGTTGCTGGCTTGCTCTACGTGCCTTTGAGTGTTAGGGGCAACGACTTTATTGTGTTCTTCCGAAAGGGACAAATCAAGGAAGTCAAGTGGGCCGGCAACCCCTATGAAAAGTTTGTTCGAGAGGGAACTGCCGGCTATCTCGAGCCAAGAAAGAGTTTCAGGACCTGGCATGAAACTGTTGTCGGCAAATGTCGAGAATGGAACGAAGAGCAGGTAGAGACAGCGGCTGTACTCTGTCTCGTCTACGGTAAGTCTACTAACCCTATCGGCATTTCTGATCGTACAAGTACTAACTAGGCATAGGCAAATTCATTGAGGTCTGGAGACAAAAGGAACAGGCTCTCCAGAACAGCAAGCTAACCCGGCTGTTGCTTGCTAACTCTGCTCATGAGGTTCGCACACCTTTAAATGCAATCATCAACTACCTGGAAATTGCCCTCGAGGGTAGCCTCGACCAGGAAACCCGTGATAACCTAGCCAGGTCTCATTCCGCTTCAAAGTCTTTGATCTACGTGATCAATGACCTACTGGATTTGACCAAGACAGAGGAAGGGCAGAATTTAGTCAAGGATGAGGTATTCGATCTCGCCAGCTGTATTAGAGAGGCAACAGGCCCCTTCCTGAACGATGCTAAGCGGAAGGGTATTCACTACACTGTCGTTCAACATCCAGGACTGCCGCAGTTTGTACATGGCGACGAGCGACGGATTCGCCAAGCGCTTTCCAATGTCACAGCAAATGCGGTGGCGCATACGCACAGTGGCTATGTAAAGGTCGAAGTGTTGGTGTCAGAGGTCAAAGATCGGCAGGCTGTAGTCGACTTTGTGATCGAAGACTCTGGTATTGGCATGAGTGCAGGCCAACTGGACACCCTCTTCCGTGATCTCGAGCAGGTTAGCACGGAGGAGACGCCCATGACAAGCTCACAATTGGAAGAGATGCCTCGCGAGATGCGAACATTGGGACTTGGCCTTGCCGTTGTTGCTCGCATTGTTCGAAACATGGATGGACAGCTTCGCTTGAAGTCCGAGCCTGGCCAGGGCTCGAGATTTGTGGTTCAGCTTCCGTTCCTCTTATCCAACGAGTCTCCCGACTCGCAAGGTGATGAAGGTGTTTCGGCAGACGCCCCAACAAATCAGTCTGCAAAAAGTTCTAACACTGCCAACACTGCCAACACTGCAACCTCTGCCCCTCTCTCCATGACGGCTGCGCCAGAGGGAGAGATTACGCTTGTTGACAGGGTCAGTACTGCGAATTCTGCTATCGAGGGAGGCGATGCATCACTTGATCAAGGAACCAGGACGAGCCAACGAAGTTTGAGTAGTCGTGCTAGTCGCGGCAGCCAACAAAGTGATGCCGATCGTCTCATTGATGCGATTCAGACACCGCTGTCTCTAAATGACAAGGAAGGTGGCGAATTCCCTATATTGGCAAGCGGGCAATCAGGAGGAAGTTCTATTCGTCCTACGTCTCGTGGAGCCGCCAGCCTCGGTGGCCGATCTACCAGTCCATCTACTAGAGAGCCTCGGAGCCCTGTTGCAACAAAGCCTCGTAGCGAGCCTGGCAGCACTGATGTGGTGGATTCCAAAACCCCAATCCGTGCTGTCAAAGTTCCAGATGAGTTCACTGATGTGCCTGCGAAGCCACAGCCTACTCAGCAGTCAGGTGTGCTTTTCGAAATGAAGAACAATGACCGCCCTGCACCGAGGGCTGGTACGGAAAGTGTTACGAGCGCAGGAACACACGCGACTGAACAGCAACACCTCCAAGTTCTCGTGGCGGAAGACGACCCAATCAACATGAAGATCTTGAGAAAGCGTTTAGAAAGATTGGGCCACGGCGTAAATCATACTGTAAACGGCGAGGATTGTGCTGCAGCATATCGCGAAAGGTCAAAGGTGTTTGACGTTGTCTTGATGGACATGCAGGTAAGCAATTTACAACCCCGATGCGTAGTTTTTATGGTTACTAACTTAAGCAAGATGCCAATTGTTGACGGTCTTACAAGTACCAAAATGATCAGGTCAATGGAGGCATCCGGAGAGCATCATGGCCACTCATCACTGGCCGATACCAATCATCGCATTCCCATCTTTGCTGTCTCAGCATCCCTTGTTGAGCGTGAGAGGCAAACTTACATCGATGCCGGGTTTGATGGATGGATACTTAAACCGATTGATTTCAAGCGTCTTAACACTTTACTTGCTGGCATTTCTGATGAAGATATACGCAATTCCAGCCTATATGAACCAGGTCAATGGGAACGTGGAGGATGGTTCCTCCCAAGGTCTCGTGTCATTGGATCAGAAGCCAGTGACGAGACCACCCCAAGGGCCGAGCACGAGGCAAAGGACAAAGATATTGGCAACGCAGCAGCGGCCTCTGCAGCAGCAGCCTCTACCGAGGACGTCCAGGTAGAAGGCAATGCTGATGAAACCACGCCTGGTGCCTGAAGTATTGACGACACCCTATACGCCAACACATAGGCGATCATACCACTTCCCTTTCCCACGTTAGTTCGCGATGAGAATACCATTCATCGCATCGGCATGGCACGATGGTGTCTTGGAAGAGTTTGGCACACTCCGATACCCACGCTCTCAGATGTCACCTCACGCCATGCCACCTTACTTTGTTTTTCTTGTTTCTTTGTTTAAACGGTTTTAGCCCACGGGATACACGTATTGTACACGATAGATATGATGGGAATGGGAACGGGAACGGGCCACACGGCGTTAGGAGCTTTCAGGAGATGAAGTATGCTTCATCATGACAATGCAATTTTATATTGCAGGTTATCCTTTGGGTGCAAGCAAAAAAAGTCATTGTACTACATGGGCACTGATCATAGCTGACGCTCTACAATTGTGTTTCTCTTATCGTCTTTTTTATTTCTTTTATTAGCATAGAACGGATCGGGGATGAGTGCCATGATGTACACGAATAGCATGGGTTCCGGAGGCGGGGTGTTAGGGATAGGCTGGGTTCTTGTTTTTACTAATTGCTTCTTGGTCGATCTTTGCTTTTGCTCATCAAAACGAGTAATGAGCGATACGTGATGAGCAGGAATTTCTAGCCTGGCAGTTCTGCGAGGTCACAGCAGCATTGGATGGAGTACACATAACGTCGCCTAGGCATGGCGAGTTATCTATGGGAGAAGGCGAATAGCATGGGGAGCAACATGTATATGTCTATCCATAGAAATCATGCATAAGGCCTACGAAAAAGATGACAATAATTCCAAAAAAAAAGTCGCAGATGAAGTGATCACTACGTTACGGAAGCAACAAAAACGAAAACATGTCATGTCGGCAAGAATTGTGCACGATAGGTAGCCCTCGTTCATCTATTGGTCTCCAGGGTGTCGTTAATGTGCAGTGCAGTTGATGTGTATTTTCCATAGCCTACCTATCAAACGTTCAACGCCGTCTATGCATTAATCCTGCAGAAACCCAATGGTACCTTTCCATCTCCCCCCTTATGCCACCATCTCTCTTCCACTCCTCGTATGCGTGTCTTTCTCCATGCTCATCTACGCTTTGTATTCCTGACTCGCTCATCAACTATGTTGCCAAATATCCAGCTAGCTTGATACCGAAATGTTCTGCCTTCAGCAGATCATAATCCTCCATTAACGCTCTCAACATGAACAATGGCTTGCGAGGGTGGAATGTTCGCAAGCGTCCGCGGGTGTGTTCATCATGTTACAGCTCTGACTCAGCTCCATTAGTAGACAAGGCCATGGGGCTGCCGTTGTGGTTCTGTCTTTGGCGGAGGCGGGCATTTCCAGGTGGGCGTCGGCGAACCATAACTCGACCATTCACGCTGATTTGGCCGCCGTTGTCGTCGTCATCTTCTGAGTCTGGGTTCTGTTCTGCGTAGAGACGGGCTTCGTCAAGCTCGTTGATGTCTGTAGGACGTTCACGGAGCCATTGCATCCTGGGGCCAGATCGAGCTCGCTCCGAGACGCGGAAACCGTAGATGCGAGGTTCATATATGCGTTCACGGCCAAGGCCAGGACCGATGTTCTTTGCGTACATGCCATTGATGAGGCCATCGCCATCGTTGACACGGGAACTAGTGGAGGAGAGCACCTCGATACCGCGCTTGGTGAGGTCGTATTCAGGGAAAGTAAGGAGGAAGAGAGAGCCAAAGGTGCGGCCAAAGAAGGCACCGTCGACGGTCTGGAAGCGGCTGTTAGGCGGGACGTAGACATCTAAACATGACGGGCAGAAGAGCTTGACTGTGTCCTCGCCGGGGATGTCAGAGAGACCGACGGGCAGAGTGCGAGCTTGGTCACAGTTTGTCCTGGGGCAGCAGCCAAAGTGGCCCAGCTCGTACTTTTCGCTCATTTGCTGGATTCCGGCCCTGGAGCAGATGAAACGCTGGTGGATGAGGCCGTAAAGCATCTCGGCTGAGGATTCGATGACAGAGAGGTCACTGGCCATGCGGTGATGCCTCCGCTCGCTGGATGCTCTGGTCAAGCGTTCTGGGTCCGACTCATTTTCATCCTCCTCCTCCTCCTCTTCTTCCTCGTCCTCATCGTCTTCTGGTTCCACATCCAAGATCATCTGTGATACAAGGGTACGATGTCAGCATTTCTGGATCCCTCGAGCACAGCCGTTTGCGCACCCGCAAGATAAACATACCTCCAACGCTTCCTTGTACATGGCAACCTGGGTCTGCAGACCCGTCAGGTTGAAGTCATCCTCGATAAACTCCTCCGAGACCTCTGCGAAATACTCGTGGCCAAGCAAAGAGCAGAAACTCGAGATCCAGGACTCGGGGATGCCTGAAGAGGTCGACATGGCGTCGCTATCGTCGTCGTCGTCGTCGTCGTCGGGGGGCAACGAATGCCAGTGACAAGGCTGGGAGTGCGCACTGTAGCGGCGTGGAAGAAATGGATCGCAATGGATAGACGGGATGATACGGGCTATTACAACGGCGGTCGACGCGGGGTTGAGGCGCGTGGTATCGATAGGATAGCTGTGAAGCTACTTTGAGGCGGGGTGATGGTGGTGAGTATTTTGAGGGGCGCAGATATCGCGAGCCACGAGCACAGGGCACACACGCTAAGTCGATCGGTAAGTAGATGTATGTGATTACACCAAAAGCAATAACAGCACAGAAAATCAGCGCATCGCGGGGACAAGCTCTGAGGACCTTATCAGGGCTGCTCTAAATGACGTGAACAAATGAGTAATGTTTCTTTCCTATTGCGAAAGGAGCACGAGGATTCGGTAGTTTTTGGTGCAACAGACAAGCACAAGTCGATGGGGTTCCCACTTCAATTTGGCGTGGGAACCAACCCGGTACCTGCTTCGGGACTAGGGTTTCACCGCGCTCCGATGTACATGGATAAGATCTCACATGTCGGGCCCTTGTAGATCGACTGATAATGGAGATATTGGATGCAGTAAAAATGTCGATCGATCCGCAAATAGAACAAGAGGATACGAAATTATACCGTTTTTCAGTTTCAATTTCTTAAGCGACCATGAGCAAACTCTTGACTGGTTCACCATGGATCCGCCATGTATCAACAACGGTGACTACTTCATGTCGTCGTCAACTATCATCACAACCGACTCAATCAATCGCTTTACATCCGACAGATAAAGGTGACACGACCCTCGAGGCGTTTCGTGACCTGGCATTCAAGACTCAAAAACCATTAGTTTTTGGAAATAATGCAGGCTCTCCCACTTCTCTTCTGCCCGCCATGAACAAGTGGTTCGAGAAGCAGCCTCTATACGACTCAATGACACTTTCAGCACACATTAGCCAGTTCCACGATGCTTGGTTTCCCTACGAAATTCTCGCCTCTTCACCTAGACAAAAACAGAGCACTGCTATGTTTCGACGTTTCCTTGCTAGCGAAGAACCAGAAGATGAAGCTATCACTAGAAGTTGGGATGCATGCTTTGCAGATCCTATAGGCTCGCAAGGTTTCTTTCAGTTTCATGCGCCTCTGCGACTTCTAATCAAAGCATTGGCGTTCAATCAAGTTCAGTCACAGGAGGGACAAGAGCCACTTGAGCTCTACATTGCCCAGTCCTCTCTTACAGATCTTCCTCCCGCCCTTCAGGAAGATGTACCAACTCCAGAACTAGTTCAGCGTGTTGGAAAGGGAGATGTGTACAACTCCAGCGTATGGCTTGGCACAGAACCAACTTATACGCCTCTACATCGAGATCCAAACCCTAATATCTTTTGCCAGCTGTGCAGCAATAAAGTCATCCGGCTCATGGCGCCGAGAGTTGGCGATATACTCTTCTCTCAGGTACAAAGGCGTATTCAAAAACAAAGCAATAGCCGCATCAGGACCGAAGAGATGATGCAGGGCGATGAACGAGAAGCGCTGTATGACGCTGTTTGGGGGGCTGGTCCCTTGCCAACAGGGACATACGAGGCAGATTTAGGTCCTGGTGATGCATTGTTCATCCCCAATGGCTGGTGGCATTCTGTCAAAAGTAAAGGGACCAATGGGCATTTGAACGGCTCTGTCAATTGGTGGTTTCGATGATACTACTTTGGGTATTACGGGCATCAACCCCTTTTTGGACATAATAATAGCATGTACATTATGTAACATCAGCCTCTCACAGGTTTGCAGATAATCCAATTGACATATCCGCATGGCCAGAGATGCAACTCACTTCCGCTCTTCACCTCCCATTTACTCGCGTCCGCGCCACAAGACCGCAGTAGAGCCTCAACCTCATCAGGCGTCCGCGTTCGCAGCGCCGAGATATATCCATCAAACATAAGGACAAACGGTAAGATCGGGATCAAGCATGAGAAGAAAAACGTTGAAGGCGATCGCCACTTGATCGCGAACAGCGGCGCACTTAGAAAAGCACCAATACCCAGGAACGTAACCGCCAACACGCTTGCCAAAGAACGATCTTGTAGCTCGAAGATAGCAAGTCCCTCACTCGTCTCGACAGTATCGCGCAGGATCGCCTTGGCTAGATCATCGTCGAAGTGGTGAAACGCCAGGTTGAACAGCCTAAACGGCTTTGTCCCATCGTCCCTCCTCACGAGGTGCTTCGGCGCGGCAGTCGCATCGACGGATGTACGTTCATACGTTAACAGCGGATTCTTTTGAGCGACCCGGTCCCAGGCTTCGACGTTGGGGTGTAGATCCGTGAGGATAAAGCGAACAGGGTCCGACCCTTGGGAGCGCAGGTGGGCGTTGACGGTACGGGCCATGGATGGTGTAGGGCCGCCGCCGCCAGCGCAGAAGTCGATGAAGGTGAAGTCTGAGAGGGACGTGCTGAGCTGCTCGATCAGCACTTGGGCGCTGAGGCTGGCGGGGGATCGGGACTGGAGGGGAGTGTTGGAGAGCCACGCGCGGGTGAGGCCATCTTGGACGCGGGCGCGAAGGAAGGCTGGGAACCTAAGAATTGATATTAGTACTGTTTGAGGCTAAATATAGCAGTAGAGCTTCTGATGAGTATCGCGAAGCTTCTGACCAGGCTCAATTGTGAGAGCTCTTGAGCTTGGAGTTGAAGCTTGGATGTGGGTTGATGGAGCTCAAGCTGGAGGTGGAGCTTTGTATAATGGAAGTACGTACCAGGTCTGGTCGTCAATCTCAAAGAGATGAAAGCGAGGGACGAGAGGCGCCATTTCTTTTGGTAGAGGATCTCGGTACCTGATCAATTGCCTGAAAGCTTATTTTGTCAGGTGGTTTTCGATGTTAAGAGTTGTATGCCTCTGAGCGGGAAGATGTGAAACTAGGCCTGTCGGCAGGTGTTCACAATGTCGTCACCACAACCACAGGGTAAGGGTCGATAATCAGGTAGTCAAGAATATCTAACCAATGTCTTTTGTCAATTGGACACAATACTGATCATGATAACAAATCAGGATTTTACGTTCTTATACAAGTGTCACGAGAGGAGACGGGTTTTTTGTTTGGTCCTGGTTGGGCTATAGTGTTGCTCTATGCTCGCTATCATGCGCATTCGTCACTAACTTACAACCATGCGAACCCCAGACTCACCCCACAGCACGGCCTTGCTCAACATTCCCAAATTCTCCGACGGAGTTTTCGTCAAACTTCCTATGAAATCATGGCCTTTTAGTAATGATTAGCAACTACTTTGTTGGGGTATCGGTATAAGGATCAAATCCCATGCGCCGCTTCGCCTCGCTTCGAATTCGCCATTGTGTTTCACCGATTAATCCCGTTGTGGATGTCTCCTCCAGGAAGAATGTCAGGATGTGATCGGGTATAGACAGGTGAGATGTTTGTTGAAACTCCTGGAGACTAGCCAGTCGGATCAACATCTCCATCAGCGATAGAGAGGTTGTAATGGCTCCGAATGGGGATCGAGCGACAAAGTTTTCCGTTTCAGTTGTCGTGACAGCTTGTGATGAGCCCAGTTTCTCGGGGGTTCCCAGGGATAACCTCTTGATCTGGTTGACCACGTCCGAATCTAGCGATCTTCTGTCCCGAGGAGTGCCTGGCTTTGAGGTTGTCTCCCCTGATAGATCTATTGCCGCCGAATCCAAAGAGTCATTGTCGTCTTCCTCTGCGGCCTCGTCATCGTCTTCTTCAAACACCTCAAGAGCAATCCACTCAGGATCGAGATGCGATGGGAATTTCCATTTGAAATGTTCGTTCGAGGGGACGATATGTTGATCGTATACTGCTGGTCGACTGAAATCCCCCAACAATTGCTTGTCGATGTCGGCTTGGTCATCTTCAGTGTTGGTCGACTCCAACATCGTATTCTTGTTATCGTCGTTGAGCTCTTCAAGAAACTCATCTATGTCGTCTGCACATGGTCCGGCCGGCATAGCTTGAGTGTCTCGCTTCAAGAGCAAGACTGGTCTTTGCTCACTGTCGGTAGCGCATCCTATGTTCAGAATTCTGCCCGTATCTGTATAGAAGATTTTCGATAGTTGTTGCACCGGTATGGACTCGCGGATGCCTGCACGTGGGATGTCATCGTATGACTGAGTATCGGGCTCGTCGTCATGAAGACGGCCATCGTCAAGATCTTCAATAATTTCCAGGTGGTATGCATACTCCCCACCACCAGTCGCTTCTGGGGCTGGAAGAGGAAGAGTGTAGTCTTTCAATGGCTTGGCATGGTAACCTCGCTTGCTGTCAAAGTAGAAGTCTCTTCGAGTTCTGCAGATGCGGACACGTGCTTTGTGTAAAACTTCCTGCCACAGCGGCTTCCGCTCTCCTTCTCCCAAGCCGTAAACGTTCTTGATGCTAGAAGAATTCAGGAAGTGGTTATTGGTAGAGATTGTGGTGTTGTTTGCGACATTGGAGGCGCCGTGTGGCATTAGTGTAGATGCATGTCCAAGAAATAGCATGTATAGTGATAGAGTGAACGCTGGACCAATCTGAACCGGTCTTGTTGGGTCCTGTGCAAACTGCGTGTCGCCGATTGTGAGTAGTGTGCTGGCCTGCAGCAGTCTGGATGGCGATATGGCAGCGGGTAGTGATGTTGAAAAGCTTTCTCCCGACGCAGAAATAGCCAACTGCAGAAGTGGGATCTCACGGTCTATCCGGTCTAACAAGCCCTTGATACTGGTGATGATAGCCAGCAGGTGGTCACGATTGACGGGCGGTGACTTAGTCTGGGCATGTTTACTATTCGAATCTGAATCAATAGTAGTCGCTGCCTCTATGCGACGCCCGAGCGAGACGATGTCCCTATGAAGCGATTTCGCAAGGGGAGTAGCTGACTCGAGGAATACATTTCCTCGGCCTGACCTATGTAGTTGAAAAATGTCAGAACTAGACTAGGACTAGTTGTGTAGTTGAGGAGCGAATGAGGTTGCTTACTTGAATTCAATCAAGTCTATGGCGGGCGAGATGATCTGCAACGCCATAGGTTAGGTTAGGTCTGGTCTCACATACTGTAGGTTAAGGCTTGGAGGTTATGTCGTACCTTGATTTTACTATCAAGCAGATTTTGTAAAGATTTGAGCTCGGCATGAACTGCCTTGTCTTCGACTGACTTGAGCAATCGTGAACATTGACCCAAAGCGTAAGAGGATGTTAAGGCGATTCCAGATCGTATGGCATATCTCATGGCCTGAACGCCAACCGTTGCGAGGAACTCATCCATGACCAGGGCATTCGAGGCTTGCCGTTACTAAATATTTTATCATGCTGGGAGACACTGTAAAAAGTGTGAACAAATAAGAACGGTGAAGCTAGAGCTGAAAGAAAGAAAACAAACAAATCATTGCACGTCCCCTGGAGTCCCATGTTGCATTGATGCTTGTAGCCATTCATTCACTGCACGCAATTGACCGCCAGCGCATACTCTCTACTAACAGTAAGCGTAAGGTAGGTAGGCCCTGTACTTACAGCGAGCATAGAG
This sequence comes from Fusarium sarcochroum, assembly GCA_013266185.1. Taxonomy (NCBI): domain Eukaryota; kingdom Fungi; phylum Ascomycota; class Sordariomycetes; order Hypocreales; family Nectriaceae; genus Fusarium; species Fusarium sarcochroum. The sequence goes on along the minus strand of JABEXW010000102.1, from coordinate 72,063 downwards.
GGGCAACGTGTACAGTGTGAGAAAACAGGATGCCCCTCGTTTGTATGGCACGTGCATTCCTTGTTTGATACCTTAGGTACTTTAGGTGGCTGGCATCGCTACCCAGTCCGATGAGATGAGTCAACAGAAGAGTCATGAGGCTGAGTTAGTTGCGAGTCCCATCTGACACTCGGGGATGTCCTAGATTAACTCGAGTAATTAATTCGAGAGTAACAAGGCTCTCCCTATCCCGTCCATCCTTTGTACGTGCGAGTTATCTATGACGCACAGTACCGTCCACCAAATTACCCCTCTACAACTTTTCCCCCAGGGCATTCTTGGGCAGAACTGGTGCGGCGTCATGATGGTGGGGCATGAATTTTCACAACCTAACCTTGCCTGGCTCTTGCCTCTCCCCACCAAGCACAAGGAAAGTATTCACAAACCATCATCCTCATTAGGCACAGATACTCGGCTTTTGCCTCTTTGGTGCCTAAAACTTCCCTCTAGGTTTAGAGAAGATTTATTTATTTTATCCTAAAATCCTCATAAAGTACGCCAAGTACTTTATCCCTCGAGTGGTAATCAACCCGGCCCCATTTTCATTTTCACAGCGAACAAGAACAACCCGACCCAGACAGGTTGCATATCTAGGGCCTTTTTAAATCCGCAACCCCATCCAGACCGCAACGACCGATCGCAAAACCCTCTACTCTACTCTCCCTCCCTTCGCCTCTACTACGCGACACACGCTACCGCCGTTAAACACATCACAATGGCGACTCCTAACTCATGGGAGGATGATCCCGCTGCTCAGGATGACAACCTCGCTCAGCAGGCTCAGCAGCAGCTTAACATGAACCCCGCCCCCGCGCAAGGTGGTTTCCGACCCGGCATTCCCTCTTTCCAACCAGGTGCTGCCTCTTTCACGCCCGGTCAAACATACGGAGGATACGCGCCTCAATACCAACAGCAGCAATACTATCAGCAAGGCTACTACCCTCAATACGGTGCTCAGCAGCAGCAGCAGGGCTTCAACCAGTACAACCAGGGCTATGGTGGTTACAACCAAGGTTATGGTATGACACTTGCGCCAAAAAATTTACTGTCTCACCGAGATCCGTGAGGATGACATACTAACCCATGGTATAGGTGGTGGCTACCCCCAGTATGGCCAGCAACAACAGCAACAACAGCAACAACAGCCTCAGCAACCTGCTGCTCCCACGATTGCCCAACGACCTGCCGATGCTCCCGCTGCTCCCAGTCAACCCGCTGCCGCCCCTGCCCCTAAGCCTGCCGGTCCTAAGGTGATCAGCATCAGCGGCGACACTTCCGGCCCTAAGCCCAAGGCCAAGGTGCTTTCCATCTCTGGAGCTGGCACTACTACTCCTGTCAAGCAGGAGGAGCCCGCTAAGTCTGAGCCCACCGACAAGCCCGAGGCTGGCCAAAAGGCTACAGCTGCCAAGGCCATCGAGAAGACAGGCGAGAAAGCAGGCAAGGCTGCCAGTGGTAAGACCTCTGGTAAGACCTCGCCAAGCCCTGGCTCTGGACGTAACAGCCCTACCGCTGGCGAGAAGAAGGCGGCCGCACGAGAGGCCGATGCCGTCGAAAAGGAGCAGGCTGCCGATGTCGACCAGGAGACACTCAAGGAAATCTACGGCAAAGAGCACGTCAACATTATCTTCATGGGTCACGTCGATGCCGGAAAGTCAACTCTTGGTGGCTCGATCCTGTATGCCACCGGTATGGTCGACGAGCGAACTATGGAAAAGCACAAGAGGGAGGCAAAGGAGTTGGGTCGTGAGTCTTGGTACCTGTCCTGGGTTATGGATTTGAACAAGGAGGAGCGAACACAGGGAAAGACTATCGAGGTTGGCCGTGGTTTCTTCGAAACCGAGAGGCGTCGCTACAGTATTCTGGATGCTCCTGGCCACAAGATGTACGTCCCCAACATGATTGGAGGTGCTTCGCAGGCCGATGTTGGTATTCTGGTCATCTCTGCCCGAAAGGGTGAGTACGAGACTGGTTTCGAGCGAGGTGGACAGACTCGTGAGCACGCTATGCTTGCCAAGACTCAGGGTGTTAACAAGCTCATTGTCGCCGTTAATAAGATGGACGACCCTACTGTGGAGTGGTCCCATGAGCGATACCAGGAGTGCACGACCAAGCTCGCTCAATTCCTCAAGGGTACTGGTTACAACATCAAGACTGACGTTTACTTCTTGCCCATTGCCGCTCAACAGATGCAGGGTATCAAGACCCGCATCCCTAAGGAGGTCGCTCCTTGGTGGGAGGGCCCCGCGCTGCTCGAGTATCTTGACAGCATGAAGGCCCTTGAGCGCAAGGTCAACGCCCCCTTCATGTTGCCCGTTAACGGCAAGTACCGCGACCTTGGTACAATGGTGGAGGGTAAGATTGAGGCTGGTGTGGTCAAGAAGGGCATGGGCATGATCATGATGCCCAACAAGCAGAACGTCGAGGCCGCCGCCGTTTACGGTGAGCAGGAAGAGGAGGTGCAATTGGCCCAGTGTGGTGACCAGGTGCGCATAAGGCTCAAGGGTATCGAGGAAGACGACATCTTGCCTGGATTCGTGCTGTGCTCGCCAAAGCGATTGGTACACACCGTGGCTGAGTTCGAGGCGCAGATCCGCATCCTGGAGCTCAAGAGCATCCTGACTGCTGGATTCAACTGTGTGCTGCACGTTCACTCCGCCATTGAAGAAGTTTCATTCGCTAGCCTTCTGCACAAGCTACAAAAGGGAACAAACCGTAAGAGCAAGAACCCCCCTACACACGCCAAGAAGGGCGACAGCATTATCGCCCGCATTCAGGTGATTGGCGGAGCAGGCGCTGTGTGCGTGGAGAAGTTCGAGGACTATCCCCAGATGGGTCGCTTCACCTTGCGAGACCAGGTAGGTTTTATTCACCCCCAGCCCCATTGACAACCCCCATACGCATATTCTCCATTCTACTAACCCCATACTTTTGTCCATCTTGTGGTCCCCAGGTATCCAAGGATGTCTAAGGGACCACTACCGGACGTGGTATAGCGGGAAGATCCTTGGAGGGGTGCTTTCATCGTCATGCTAGATATCAGGTTGCTAACGCGAGATGTACGCAGGGACAAACCATTGCCATTGGTAAGATCACGAAGCTCATCTTTAATGATTCTTAAATGAATGATGACTGTTCTTGATCTGCGCCCGGACGCGGATATATGAGACCAAAAAGAACAGAGGCTTGGCAAAACAAAAAAAAAAGGCAGGGAAAATGTAACGGGCATTCACCACGATCATCATCACGAAGAATCATCACGGTTTTGACGGCTTGGCGCTGGGGAAGGATGAATGGAATTTACCAGGAACGCGGCACCGGGTTTGTATAGGATGATGGGAAGGCCACTTGTGTTGCCCGCGTGAGGGACGTTGAAAACGACGACAGAAAAGAAGAGACAGTGGGCGATATGATGGATGCCAAACATTTCCTGTGCTTCAGGTATATATAGACGAGCAAGAAAAGAAAAGGAGTATGATGGGACGAAGATTTTGATAAGTTTTCCTTTGGACTATCGTGAAGCTGAAGTGAGATAATGTGAGAGGTTGAACAGTTCGTAGCAAAGACAGAGTTTTCGTAGGATTATAAACGAATATCAGCAGAAAGAAAGCATATCACTTAGAAGATGGTTGTCTGGATAGTGAAGTTGTTAGATGAGTAAAGCAGGGTAAGGAAGGATTAAGGATTGGATGAGAAGGATGGACAAATGGAAGAAAAGAGCGTAGGACCTCGGGAAATTACTTGGAGGTGGCTATGGCGATGAGATAGAAGATTGAAGGAAGATCATGAGGATGAAACAAGAGAACGACATGGACTGACGAAAATAGCATACCGAGTTGTTATCGTGAGATTCACATCTAAGTCGGGAGGGAGCCCATGAGTACAGGGAAAGCAACAAAGCCCACCGGGTTGAATCATGTAAAACGCAGGCTTCGGCGAGAGAAGAGATTTCGCCGTCGTCTTATTTACACCCCGCAGAAATGTGTATCAAAGTCACGATAATCAACCTTCTAGGCCTTAGTTCGCGATACGTAACCCCAGTCTCCAACTGCAAGATACAACAAGGATCATTGCCTTAGTCGACGGTCTCCGAGGGTATTTAGTTAACGGAAACGGGACGGAGACCGAAAATAGGACGCTCGGAGGGGTTGGAAACTGTCCGACGTTTGTATGGTCTATCATGGCTGATGTGATGGAGCCAAAGATGTTTGTCAGTGAGGAATATGAGCACGAGAACAAGTCGGGACGGTTCAAGCAAAGCGTTGCAAAGAGTATCATCCTCTAGGTCCCAGAAGTGGGAGGCGGTGACCAAATAGAAAAGCCGAGATGAATATGGGGAAGAGTTACCCATGCTACCAAATGTAATAGATATGTACGGGTGCGGATCCCGGAGCTGGATGGCTGGCAACGGCCCAGCGGATCGGGAGTTGGGGGCGTGTCAGATACGATAGGACACGGTAGAAAACTGTAGCGCTGGTGTTAGAAAGAGTGCAGTGCATTGCATTGTGCATTGAGCACCCCGGGCAATGGTATCCCAAGGTGAGTGAGGCCCGACAGTAGGACGGTCTCGTTACGGAAACCGTCTCGGAAGGTTACCGAGAGGCCGGAGGTGGACGGAAGGCCTTTGAGCTCAGAGTGGAGCGGTTTGGGATATGATGATCGATTTGAAGCCAAACAGTGGTTCCTGATACTGAATTGTCATGATTGCACCTGAAGTACATAAGATGCGGTAACCGGGATCAAGGGGTTCGTGAAACGCAGCTCGTGGTTCACGGGAATTTGACGGACGGACGGAAGCGGATATGAGTTTTACTGCAACAAGAAGCGAGAAGAAGTGATCGCCATGCCGCGTATCTACATATCAGCTCGTTATCTTGACATAGATAACATCATGCTGGGCTTGTAAGGACAAGGGACCTGTATTGTGAGAGCATCCACCAATTATTGAGTGAGTGAAAGACGGAGTGGTGGTTAGCATTGTGTGCCGGAGGCATACGGAGGTGACGGAGCCGGGTGACGGAGCACGGTGGTCAGGAAGTTAGCCGAAACATGGTAGACAGGCGCCCGCAACGGAAGTAGGAGTTCCACCGGGTGCGACATTATCCCCCAAGCTGATGCTCTCAATCAGTCTTCAAGACAAGGTCCAGAGCCCCCGCAACCCCAGTTCCCCACGCAGTTCTTGAGCCCCCAGCCCCAAAAACGTAATCAAGATGGAGGAGGCTCTAGGCGGAGAAACGGTCAGAAACGGAGGTTCGGATAATGTCGGAATGCTCAAAGCACGGTTTGTAAAGGTGAGAGTTTGCGGAGGGGGGTGCCTTGGACAAGGTGAGAGAATAACCAATCAGAAGTGCCAACTCATCAAGTGTCTCTGGAAACGGAGACATGTGGAGAGTGGAGAGACGCGGAGCCTGAAAAAGTCGAACAGGGGAATGCAGGTTCATGGTCTGTACGTCACGGAAACCCCAGAAGAAAGGCTGGCTACTGACGGAAATATTTTCTTGCATTATCGTGACTTTTTTTTGCGTGACGACCGACGACGATGAGAAATGGAGTTGCGGGGCGTCCAAGTGTCAGTGAGACCTACTAGTACCGTAGGTCACGAGCCCGACTCCTAGTCTTTTAGTTCAATAAAATGATTTTTCTTCACCCAGTCGTGACTGTACTTGACCAGGTAACGAGAGTCATGTGCAAAGTCTGTTTCGAAGTAATCCATATCGGGCTCGAAAAGACAAGGGAGAGAAACCGAGTCTGGAAGCCTCCGCTGTACTCCGTACTCCTCGAAGAATAGGAGAAGGGAGACCGGCAACTGGTCCCGTAAGACAGCGCCATGTGGTGACGGAAATAGTAGCCCCAGATTTGCATTGTCGCATGCCGTGCTGGTGTCAGGTACCGGATCTTGTAATTGGGGAAATTCAATGCAACTGAAGAGAATGAGTATCCAAGAATAGCTGAGATCTAACAAGAAGAAGCCTTGCGAGGGCAAGTCAGAAAATCATATCCGCAGTTACTTTACCTTCCTCCTTGACTTTCTATGTTTAAGAGGAAGAAAAGTTACAATGTCGATGATTTCCGTTAGCGTTGTGCAAATGCTTCAACATCCAAGTACACTAGGATAACGAAAAGGTATATCCTCTCTGTAGTTTGGCTGTGGCAGTACTTCATCGACAGGTTGAGCGACTTGGTATTGGCAAATCGCGGGGAAGGCCCAGCCTCAGGGTAAGGTGAGGTGACAGCCACGAGGGAATAATCTGCAACTGCATGTTGCCAAATGTGTCAAGTACAGCCCAATTCGTTTACACCTATCAATAGAAAGGAGGCGCTTTGGTCCCGTACATGGCATTCAATAACTTGAGGACCGTATCCTAGAATTTTTCAGTCATGTATCTGCTTTGGCGTAAACTATTGACCTTCATCATCAACGCCAGCACATGTCAACGTCAATGTCAATAGCACGATCAGCGGCCGGGAATAGCCACTAGCACCCGGATGCTAGACCCATTGTGCATTTTAGCCCAGCGTCCAGTAGCCAGGCTAGGCCAGGGCAGCCTCAGTTCTCGCCAGCGGATCCGTAGCGTGGATTCCAATCCTTTTCTCTCCGTATCGTATCCACCTTCTCCCTTTTTGGTCCTGTCTGGTGACCAGCCAGTTTCAGCAGCACAGACATCGTGTACGTATTGTCTTGGTCTTGGGGGTGAGGCTCGGTGGTTTTACTTTTTCCTTGCTCGCTCACTTCTCCGCAATCTGAATCTCAGCCCTAGCTCACTCGCCTCGAGTTATTCCTCTTTCGTTCCATACCGCCCTCTTGCTCAAGAGACAGCCTTGGCGAGCTTGTTTCCCCATGATCTTACACGTCTTCTACATGGTCAAGAGGCGCTCTAATTCGTTTATTTTATTGCCATGGTCGGCTGACATATACTTGAACAGTATTGTACCGGACATCGTGAGCATTACAGTACGTAACAAGTATCGTATTGGTGCAGTCGGGTCTCCCGTCTTTGCAGCCTTGGCTCTCATTTTTCAAGGTGAAGTACTTGACGATGCCCACCCTACCACCTATATCTGGTTGTCCGTTAGGTCCCGTCGTCATGCTTGTCGGTTCAGCCAATGAATTATGATGTTCCTTTTGATCAATCTTCTGCTTCAAGTCATGCCCCACATGTACAGCTTTCCATTCACCATCCACTACAAGTCTACAAACAAGCAAGTTTGCAAGTAAGGAAATATCATCATCCGTATCAAAAAGGAGAACTGAGACGAGCCCTCCCCTTGCTCAGTGGACTGCACCCTCATGATAAAGACCAACCAGAATCGTTGGCTACCCCCCAGGCCCCCAAACTTTAAGGAATTCAATGTCCGGATATGTACTTCACTTCACTGATCTAGAAGCCCATATCGGCATATTCTATCCGCCCCGTGCTGCTCCGAGGGTATTCAATTATGAGGCAGAACGGAGATTCGGCTCTTGCTAGGAGTTACGAGGCGGCACGGTACGGCAATACTGTAAGTAACTCGGTTACGGCGCTGATAACGGTACCATCCTGGGCTTTTATGATAAGATAGGTATCCAATGTCAACAACGAATTGAATGAATTATGATACATTTCCAAGTACTGTATGCATTTCCAGTACGTACATGCATAAAAAAAAAACGGGTTTCAGAAGCATTCAATATGTAATGAAATGCAGCCGAGTCTCTTTTTACGGGAGATCGCGGGCGTTGAGTCGCCGTTATGTTTTAGTTTTTGGGACCTGGTCCGGCGATCATGACGACACAGTGGTTGCAACTGAACCACAAGTGACAAGGAAAACGACTGTTTAGGATGGTCCAAGAAGGGAGACAGCCACAAGAAATCCAATGCTCTCAGCGGCCACGAAGAGTGTTTTACAGTGAAGATCTGGGGAAATTTGGCTGTATGTAAGGGAATCAGGCAGTTGTAAGCTCGTATATAAGAATATCCAATAGGAAAATTCCGTCATCGTCGTCATCACCATCTTCTTTTACCATCAACAAAAACAACCTGACTATCAGCTGCTTCTCAATTGCTCAATCAACAACAGAAGCACCACCATCAAAACTACCGTCTTGTACTCCGTACACAGTACCGTATCTTGCCGTCACATCAACGTCAATACGTCAAGTAAAGGCGCTATCTGTTCGGCATCACCCACAGCCCACAGGACAAGCCCATTGCAGCCTCAGGATTGGATCCCCCGAGACTACTACCGTATTGCCCACTCATCTTCCTTGCTTTCCATTGCTCTTGACGAGAGGGCATCAACCACTATCGTGATCCATTCTCTCTCCGGCATCTTCCTGGGCTGGGCTGGGCTTAGCTTTGAGTGCCCCTCCTCCCCGCCAAACCAAAACTTTGACGCTTTCTTTTGAAGAGTTTGGACCGGGGTTACGTTTCGTGACCCCCTCCGTCCCGCAATATCCCAGCTGGCGCCCAGATTGTGTCCGTACCGGTTGTACCAGGTGTACCGTCCGGTCACCTTGTACCAAGAAATCTCTTCCGAGATAATATCGTGGCCGTCACCTGCAACGCCTCGTCGGCTCCACCACGCGCTTGTCTCTACCACTCACAGCCTCACTCCCCATCCGTCCCCGTCCCTCTCCATCCTCGGGTTTGACCCTGGCAAGCGGGCACTATCTAAAGTGCCCATGTTGTGGAGGAACACACCGCGATCCGCACACACCAGGGCGTACACTTTAAAATCTTAAGCTGCTCGTGAAGCTTTTATAAAAGCCATGAAGGACCCCGTCTACAGAACTGCTTCTCCCTATCCAGATCCAACAGTCAAAGGTCCAAGCTCACAGATTCAGGCTTCAGGAACCGGTTATTTCAAGAGTGAGTCTTGTCTTTGTCCCTTCGTTGACGGTTGAGCCGTCTCGATGCCCTCACACGACCACCTTGCTTGCCATTCTCTATGACGGAGCTACCACCACACACATTGCCTACCATCGCACAAATCCCAAAACCAATACTGACTCTGTCGCAGTGCTTCCCAACAACGTAAACAAGACTTCCCTCCACCCTACCGGTGTTGCGTACGTTCCCTCATGATACCCAAACTGCTACACATGGCGGTTTCACTAACACAGGCTTCACAGTCCTCAGGAGGAGCACACTGAGCTTGAGCAGGAGCTTCACGACAAGGCTCACATCGACTACGACCGCGTCGCCATTGTAAGAAGCCCAAAAATCCAACGGGTTAAAAGCAATTGTCACTAACACGGCATCCCTCAGATCCCCAACCCTTCAGTCGCTGCTCTCTACGAAGATGCTCTTGTCTACGAGACCGGTACCGCCATCACCTCCAGCGGTGCTCTGACTGCCTACTCTGGTGCTAAGACTGGCCGATCCCCTCTTGACAAGCGAATTGTCGAGGAGCCCTCTTCCAAGGACAACATCTGGTACGTGATTTCCCGAACAACCGGCATTAGAGTTCCATGTGCCGTACATGAATCGTGACAACCAGACAGCTAACACAAAATCAATAGGTGGGGACCCGTCAACAAGCCCATGACTCCTGATGTAAGTATGAACTTGCCATTTTGCCTATGCACTTTGCACCTCATCTTTGCGTGTACGACCGATTGAGTCTCGCTGCTGTGGCATTTTGACTCCTGTTTTCCGATCCCGGCAACTGGAGAAGGCAAACACCATGAGCTTGACGCCCAACGAGCGAGCGAGCGAACAAACGAACTTCTAGACCCGTGCCGGAAGAGCATCTCCATTCCAGCGACCACAATTGGCTTTGCCCCGAGGATACCCGTGGCGTCAGCGTCATGGCTTTCATGGCTTGCCCACCGGTGCTTATTCTCTTACCCAATTGCCTGGTCGCTGGTTGGTAGAGGCTTGGCCGAGCGGTTCCCTAGTGGCTCCTGGTTCGCTTGTTCCCCTGGTCATGGTCGGGGGGAGCGTCATGGGGTCGGCAATCTTGACCCCGCAGTCTCAGTCCTCACACGCTCACCTTCCCCTCTGGCACTGCTCACGGCTTCAGGCCGAGACCCAGTCCCGAGCTCCGAAGTCTTCGGCCGTGACATGCCCCTCTTTTCTTCCCCGACCACGACTTTTCCCGACCCGGATGGCCTTTGCCTCTTTGGGCAAGGCTGCCGATTTCCCTTCCCTCTAATGATCTAATTGCTTTATTCATGAGCTATGGCTGACAAAATAATCACTACAGGTCTGGAAGATCAACCGAGAACGTGCTGTCGACTACCTCAACACCCGAAGCCGTATCTATGTCATCGATGGTTTCGCCGGCTGGGACGAGAAGTACCGTATTAAGGTCCGAGTCATCTGCGCTCGTGCTTACCATGCTCTCTTCATGCGAAACATGCTTATCCGACCTTCACGAGAGGAGCTCAAGGACTTCCACCCCGACTACACCATCTACAATGCCGGCAAGTTCCCTGCCAACAGATACACTGAGGGTATGACCTCTGGTACTTCCGTTGCCATCAACTTCGAGCAGAAGGAGATGGTCATCCTCGGTACTGAGTACGCCGGTGAAATGAAAAAGGGAGTCTTCACCGTTCTCTTCTACGAGATGCCTATTAAGCACAACGTCCTCACCCTTCACTCTTCCGCCAACGAGGGCAAGAACGGCGACGTTACCCTCTTCTTCGGTCTGTCTGGAACTGGCAAGACCACTCTCTCCGCCGACCCCAACCGAGCTCTGATTGGTGACGACGAGCACTGCTGGTCCGACAACGGTGTCTTCAACATCGAGGGTGGTTGCTACGCCAAGACCATTGGTCTGTCTGCTGAGAAGGAGCCAGATATCCATGGCGCTATCCGATACGGTTCCGTCCTTGAGAACGTCGTCTTCGACCCTCTTACCCGTGAGGTCGACTACGACGACGCAACCCTCACCGAGAACACTCGCTGCGCTTACCCCATCGAGTACATCTCCAACGCCAAGATTCCTTGCCTTTCTCCCAACTCGCCCTCCAACATCATCCTCCTCACTTGCGACGCCCGTGGTGTCTTGCCTCCTATCTCCAAGCTCGACCGCAACCAGACCATGTTCCACTTCATCTCTGGTTACACCTCCAAGATGGCCGGTACTGAGGACGGTGTCACCGAGCCCCAGGCTACCTTCTCCAGCTGCTTCGCTCAGCCCTTCCTTGCTCTGCACCCCATGAAGTACGCCAAGATGCTTGCCGACAAGATCGAGACTCACAAGGCCAACGCCTGGCTCCTCAACACCGGTTGGGTTGGTGCCGGTTTCGCCCAGGGCGGCAAGCGATGCCCCCTCAAGTATACCCGTGCTATCCTCGACGCCATCCACTCTGGCGAGCTTGCCGACGTTGAGTACGAGAACTACGGTGTCTTCAACCTCCAGGTCCCCAAGACTTGCCCCAACGTCCCCTCAGAGCTTCTCAACCCCTCCAAGGCCTGGACCGCCGGCGAGGACAGCTTCAACAAGGAGGTTGTCAAGCTGGGCAAGCTCTTCCGCGAGAACTTCACCAAGTACGAGAGCGAGGCCACCGAGGACGTCGTCAAGGCCGGCCCCTCCGTCTAAAGGGAAGAATAACAAAAAGAACAAAAAGGAAAGCGATCTTTTTTTGCGATGGGTCATGACAAATTCAAGCAACTGTTTACCATCTGGGTCCGGCGTCATTACATGGCGGCCATAAACCGGCTGCCCTCTTTTTTTGTCTGAAAGGGATTTTTATATGGGATGAGATTGTGTAATGTAGGCATGAACAAAGCTTTACGATTCTGCAATAGAAAAGTACATATCATCTAAACTTCTAATTCTTGTACATTGTGACTGTTCGAGTGATCATAGAAACCTATAAGCTGATACAACAATAACATTGATATTCACTCAAACTTAAACGATGAAACAGAGCAAAATTTACAGGACTTAAAACATATTGTTCAAGACGGATATAACACATAAAATCGGATTGGACAAATAAATGCTTAGGACTTACACTGGTAACTAGTGAAGATCTTATCCTACGACAAATTTGTAATCTGAGTTGAGTTTCGAGTTGAAGCACTAGCCTCAGATAAGCACCTAGAGAGATACATGCATGACAGTAGGAAGCGGTTATCATAGCATACGTCTATTCCTCGTTCTATTGTTGCCATAAGTCCATGCGCTCCACATAACACAAAAGAAGTTGTTGAACAAGAAGAGAAATGCAGAAATCCGAATGATTCATTACGACGTGTATCATAACCCTAAGCCCCTCCCTCTTAAACGCCATCTCCAGCCATAGCCATCTCGTCGATATTCTCTTAAAGCAACAAACAATGAGCCGCTCACCATCTCCGACCGTAGACGGTGCTCTCTTCCTTCTTCGGCCGTCCTGGTTGTCTCTTGGAAGCCGTAGTTCTACGCCCGTTGTCACCGAAGTTCTCGTCAACACCATTCTGGCCCCCGGAGCCGGGTAGGTCTTGATTATCCGAGGAGGAGCCAGGCTTGAAGAGGTTGATGATCTCGTTGAGACCGAGCTTGAGGGCCTCCTTGCGCATGCTACCCTCGATGGCCTGCTCGGCAAGTTGGCGCTTCTTCTCCTGCAGCTCGAGGATGCGCTCCTCGACTGTCTTGGAGACGGTGAGCTTGTAGACGATCACGTTGACGGTCTGGGTGAGACGGTGGACACGATCGATGGCTTGTTCTTCGACAAACTGGGGAACTTTGTTAGCAAGGCTGTTCTTAGGGGTGAGTTGCGAGGAAAATGGGAAGACTTACTGGGTTCCAGAAAGGTTCGAGGATGACGACTCTGGTCGCCGCCGTGAGGTTGAGTCCCAAACTACCGCACTTCAAACTACACAGCAGGATCCGCGTCTCAGGATCATTCCTTAGCTTCCGCAGACTCTCCTCTCGGTCGTCGTTCTTCATGCTGCCGTCGTATCGCACAAAGCGAAAGCGCTCCTTACGGAAGAAGGGCTCGACCAGGTTCAGCATAGAGGTGAACTGGGAAAAGACAATGAACTTGTGCTCTTTGACTTCACCCTGCAGAATTTTGATGAGCTCGCGGATCTTGGAGGAAGCAAGGACTTGGGGAGAGTTGGGGTCGCGGGATGGGTAAAAGATGCTGTCGTCTTCGTCGGATGAGATGTCAGATGCATCAGAATCGGACCCAGACTCAGCCTCTGAGTCGGAGTCGGAGGCGGACGAGCCAGAGACAGCTGTTGTGTCGGCAGCGGTCGTGTCAGCAGTTGTGGTATCAGCGGCAACAGACGGCCCATCGTCCAACGTCTGGGCAGCCATGCGCTTTGTGATCTCCATCAAGGACATCAACGAGTCATCCGAGTCGGAAGCCTCGCCTGCTTCACGATACTTCTTATCCGCCTTAGGGATCTCGTCGTTCTCAACAAAACTGCTCATGGTACTCTGATCTTGGAGCTTACTCTCCTCGTCCTCAGAGTCATCCGATCCGATCGAGTCACCTCCGCCCTCGGCGTTCTCGTCTTCTTCGCCGCCAGCCTTTCCAAGATGAAGTGAGCCTTGCTCACCCTCTGGCACAAGCCAGGAGCCTTCACCATCCTCCTGCTCCTCCTCCTGCTCCTCCTCATCACTGTCGATGATGGCATTGCGGTTTCGAGGTTTGCGAGCTGTCTTCTTTGGTGACTCCTCTGCATCCTCATCATCGCTGTCAACAATAGCGTTTCGGTTCCGCTGTCGCCTTAAGGCCTTTTTGGGAGACTCATTGTCGTCGTCTTCGACAATCTGTCTATCGACAACCTTTTCTTCGATGATTTCTTCCTTAACCTCCTTCCTCTTTTCCTTCTTCTTGCTCTTGTCCTTGGGCTTCTTCGACTTCTTGGGCCGCTCTGAATGCCCCTGGTTGTTGAAGTATTCTAAGTCTTCATGGCACTCAGAGCAAATGTCTCTGCCTGATTTGTTGTCCTCGTTGCTCAAGCCTCGCCCGCAGATGTTACAGTCCTTAGATACGATGCCCATTCCGGCGAACATATCAGCCACGGCGTCGATATCCGCATCCTGTGTCTTCTGGTTTGGGTCTGTTGACATAGCGTCCTTGTCCTTGTCCAGCTTGCCCTCGACCAACTTGGGGTGATTGCAAGCTTGTCGCAGGCGGAGCAGCAGAGTCAAGGCGTTGGCGTAGTTGACTCTGCCACGCATCATGGCCTCGATACTTCGGTCCGCACGAGCTGCGAGTCGATCGTAGAACTTGCGCTCTGCAGGCGACAGCGTAGTCGCCACGGTCACGACCTTGCGCTCGGTGACCTTGAACCCTGTCGAGGAATCTTCACCCTCAGTGGAAGGCTTACCACCAGGGTTAAGCGCACCAGCCTCCTTGAGGATGTCCTTGGTTCTCCGCTTCATGAAGCATCTTAGAAGACTGTGTAGCCTGCGGATGGCAATGTGGCCTCGGCCGTTCTTTAAGGGTAGATCAATATGCGCCTTCCACTCCTTGAGGTCGTCATAAGGTCGGATACGGAGGAACTTGACAAGGGACTGGAGCTCATCCAAGTTGTTTTGCATGGGAGTACCAGACAAGCACCATCGGTACTCAGATTGCAAGGCATAGCATGCCTTGGTAGCCTTTGCGTTGCGGTTCTTGACAGTGTGGGCCTCATCGAGAACGACTCGCCACCAGTGTAAGCCGAAACACCCTGCTTTCACACCGTTCTCGGCGTCAGATGAGTGCCCATGTTCTGAGACAAGAATCTGGTAGGTTGTAATAACAACATCGTAAAGAGCCAGCTCCTTGAATCGCTTTGTGCGATTAGGTCCATGATGCACACAGACTTTGAGGCCGTGGGACTTTTCCACTCTATCATTAATTTCGTGTTCCCATTGCCGAATCAAAGCCAGCGGTGCCACAACAAGTGTTGTCTTTTCGATCTTCTCAAAGTGCTTCTTCCACCCAGGAGCATCCTTAGCTGGCTTCTGGTTGGTGAGGATGAGTGAAATGCTCTGAAGAGTCTTTCCCAGACCCATGTCGTCGGCGAGAATGCCTCCTTTGGGGACTCTTCCTCGCTTCACAGGACCGAGTTCTCGTCCCCGCATCCATTCAACACCTTCGACCTGATGAGGTAAAAGCTTGACCTTGAGGCCTTCCACTGTACCATCTTTGGCGTCCTTTGTAGCCTCTGGCTTCTTTTCACCATCGCCTTGGGTTTCGGCATCCTCTTCTTCGCCCTCTTCCATACCACCCTCAAGCAGGGCTTTCAGGTCGGCACTCGCCTTGGTAGGATCTGTGTAGAAGGTCTCCTCGCCGTAATGCCTGGTAGAGGGTGCAACTGAAGATGCCACTGGTGGAATTGGAGCATTTGAGCTGAACATGGGCATCGGCGGCGGCCTTCGGTCTTGGTATATGGGGCCTTGGGGACCCGATACTCTGGCACCGCTGTTG
The DNA here is from genome assembly GCA_013266185.1 of Fusarium sarcochroum. Classification (NCBI taxonomy): domain Eukaryota; kingdom Fungi; phylum Ascomycota; class Sordariomycetes; order Hypocreales; family Nectriaceae; genus Fusarium; species Fusarium sarcochroum. The sequence continues at coordinate 56,678 of JABEXW010000102.1, read as the reverse complement.
CTGCTTCGGTTGTCGATATGATGCTCAGGCCGAGTCTTCTGCCGTATGAAAGGGTCTGCTCTCTGCTTACGAGAGGACATCATCTTGGTAGGATGACCGAATGTGGGAGTGTTGGTTGCACCGGTTGGGTTAAAGGGGTCGTTCATGTCTGTTCGTACTTTGCCCTTGAGCGAGCCCATACCACGGACGAGGGCGGTGATATCGTCGTCTGGGGACATCTCGCGTGTGACATTTTCGCCATTTGGGTTGATAGAGTTAAGAGGCGCCTTTGGGGGCGCACGTTCGTTGACCATGGTGCCGAGGTCTCGTAGGGCAGTCGAGTCACTGAGACGTGTCTTGGTAGTTGGTCTTTGTCGTGGGGCAAGTTTGGAGAAGTCGGGTTTTTGTTTTGACGAGAGGGTGGTTCGAGGTTTAAATGCAAAACGAGCGCCAGGCTTGAGAGACGACTTATTTGGAAGGTCGTCGGGGTAATGATTCATGGGCGGTGTGCGCCGTTGTGAGGGTATGCACAGTCTGGTGAAGCCGTTGTGTACAAGGGACTTTGCATCAGGGTATCGTTTGTTTCCCGCTCGCCAATGACATAATCAATTGCCCCGGCAACCTTCCGTTGGGAGGGGAGGTGTAAACGCGAACCCCGCCACGTCTATGCCCGCGTAAAGTACGGGCTGTCAAGCAGGTAGCCCCGCGGTACCGGCCCCCTGCAGACACCCGGGTAGTCACGTATTTATTACAAAAAGGTATAGTAATTTACATCTTGCATTATGTGGTCAACCGAAGTTGAAACTATTTTTATTTCTCATACACGCAGTCCTAGTATAAGCCAGACTTTCATCGCAGTTACACTGTGGGCACTTGGGCTACAACTTGTTCCATTCCATATTAAGGAATATCATTTTATACTCATACATGAATCTAACATGACCTAGTATTCATATCACGATGATCACCCCCCTCTTCCTCCGGTACGCCGAGGCGGCGTGTCGGCTTCCAACTCTTGCGGCGCCTGTTGCACATCCGCCAATAACTCCCCGGGTTTAGCTTCACCGTGAAGCTCTGCTTTCTGAGTATCGATTCCAGCTGGAAGCTCAGGCTTACTAGACTCTTCATCCTTTGCCTGATGAGGCCGTGACCAACTGACAGTCGGCCTGGGAACAGACCCCAATCTATCCCGAAACCTCTTCCGTGGTGTCTCTGCAACATTTCTCCCCCCTCTTCTCTTCCCTAGCCGGAATGCGAAGAAGATCGCGGCGAGAATGAGAAGTAGACCGATGAAACCTCCAACAGCAGCACCGGCTATCAAACCGGTATCAGTGCCGCCACCTCCTTTGCTGCCAGCTTCCTCGCTTGAACTGGGATCAGACGAGGGTAGGGACGAGGTTGAAGACGTAGTTTGTGATGCTGTATCTCCTCCATCTCTAGCTGTGTTGAGGTTCGTTTGTGACTCTGTTTCTTCGTCCCTCGCTGTGCCGAGGTTCTTAGCCGTCGTCGATGGCAAGGCGCTCGAGATTTCGTCCGTCAGAGTTTCAATTGGTATTCGGCTGGAGGCCTCACCGATGATGCTGCTCACCTCATCATCCGGAACTAGGACCGAGGAAGCTTCACCTATAAAGAGATCTGAAGAAGCTGCAGCTGAAAAGAGAACAGAATGAGTGAGTACATCGCCCCCCAGCTGTCTAGGTAGAGGTAAAGGCCCATTACTTACTCGCCATAACGTAGAAGAAAGGTAGAGCAGAGCACGCTCAGACTGAGTAACCTAAGTGAATACCCTCAATCTGTATTCGAGTCTTGGATCTGTAGAACTCTGTCGACTTCTTCTAGGACACAATGATTGAGTGGAGGAGGACAGCAGAGAGTGAAAATGCAGGGAGAGAAAGGGGGTGTTTGCCTGAAACCAGCCATCTCGGCCACGCTGCAGTCCGATTGATCGTTGCCGGTTGCTTTTCAGCTCAAAGTCGAGAACTTTGGCCTAATATTCGCCACGATGCAGCGCTTGGACACCATCAACTTTAGCCAATGGAGTTGCCCTACAGGAACAGTAGACTGTGATTTACAAGCGTTGTAGGTTTGATAGTCAAACGCCACTATGCACGAATATGCTGTTGGTTCTCTGTTTTGTTCGAAATGTCTTATATTCAGTCCTTGGGTGTTCGCTCCATCTAGCGGTACTTGACCTGTAGAGAGAATGCACTTGTGTGCAAGAAAATTCGGAATCGAGGTATAGCTCTTTGATGGTAGTGATCTTTGAGGATACTTTATTATTATCTTAGAAACTCATATAATTCTAGCCTAAGGTCTGAAGATCTCATGATATACATTTTTGAACTTAGGGTTCACGATTAGTGATCTTGACTGAATAAGCCTTCTCCGTTTTGGTAGAGGGAGTCCTGATTCTTGTTTAAGCCCCTAGGATGCGTACAGAGCCCGGTGACAGTAGAATCCTGGAAGCTTCCTATTAAACAGTTACTTGAACCTGATCGTAGCTTGGAACTGGGATATCATTTAGCTGAGCCTCTCTTAATCTTCAATAACAACTCAAAGTTTTCAAGAGCATGAGCCTATAAGCCCAGGCAGAGGCTAAGATTTAGGGTTGGATTTTCCGTCCCCTACTTAGGTCAAGGGCTCAACTGAGGAAAAAGTAAAAGAGGTGTGGCAAACTAGCTTGACTTGAGCAATGGATCTGGTCGGATTAGGTTGAAGGCGTTCACTCTGATGAGATCGAGAGCCTCGAAGAGCATGGACTTGAAAGCTCGTTAATTCTTACAACTCATAATACAGATTTCCTGTCCATAAACTCCCAATTAGGGCGCCGTTGTAGGTCCTGGGCCTCCGCATAACGATATAAAGAATAACGCTCAACACCGATTAACCTGACTTCATCTCCGTCTCTTACTTCACGGATCGCCCGCTATTATGTACAATCACCTCCCGTGTATCTCTTTGTTTCATTATGCCAGAGGAACAGGAGCCGGGGCCTCAGTGCCAGAAGCCTGCTTGCCGCCGACAGGAGGCATGAACATGGGGAGGTAGGTAACGGCAAGAGCCATGACTGCAGTCTGTTAGCATATATTCTTCATCGCCTAGTATCAGGGGCGCAACATACTTGACATGCCAACGGAGAAGTATCCAGGAGTGGTGGAGTTCTTCTTGGTATCCTCGCTCTCACCCAGCCAGTTCTGAATGGAGAAAACAACGGCCGCCCTGCTCGTTCCAAGACTCGTTAGCAATCCGACCGTACATTAATCTTCGCCCCGTTTCGTTTCGCCGAATCGACCATCGCGCCACATCTCCGCATTCCCAGGAGTCGTTCAGGAAACGTACCATCCCACAAGCTTGTTGCGCGTAAACATAGCAGCCATTGGCAGGGTCGTCGACATCGTCGAGGAGAGATCGGTGGCCTCGCCCGAGCCCTTGGGCTCTTGGTAGGGGACGACTGTGTCACGGTTAGCTTGCTGGTCGCAATCATGACAATCGCATTGCGCTTCGCGTTTAGAGGAGCACTGGGTATGATGTCCGTAGATTGAATGTGAAGTGAATGTCTAACTTACTCAGGTCAGTTCTTCGGGGATCCTTGCCAGGGGCCATATTTGCTGTTGTAGATGAGGACTTGATGGAGGTTAATGGATGGTTGTCGCAATTACCTCTTAGCTCGCGCGAACTGGCTGAAGGGGAGGCTAATTGTGGCGCTCTACGGAGTGGGGGAGAGTGGCGTAGTTAGCGAGCTACAGTATGTACCTACCTAATGAGGAAATAGCTCCCTGCAACAAAGCTGCCCTTGAGTTTAAGATGGCTAACATGAACGAGAAATATCGGTGCAAAATCCTCATTTTGTCCTCTTCTTGCAGCGGTATTTATCCTAATAGCTAGTATGAGGATGAACGGATACATACGTTCCTCCGTGTATATATACATAACGGGTATCCTCCCAAAAGTCATCCACAGCATAGACATAGATCATAACAACCACCAACACAGCCAGCCCAAGACCAATGCTTAAGCTCAATAAACCCGTTCCCTGTTACAAAAACACAGTGATACGCCCACAGCAGAAACGCCAAAGCATGCGCTCGCCTGATATATGCGAACTTCGCCTACTCCACCCTAATGATAACCTTCCACTGCAGCGCCCCGGCTTCACGGATGGCACAGGCTAGACATCCTCGCTTTCGTCGACTAATGATGGCATTCCAGCCCTTCTGAGCGCAAAGCGCACGCACAAGAATCTCCATATCAGAGCCGAACTGTCGTTTTCTAGACTCGAAATGCATCTGCTCCGCAGCAGGGAAACTGCCTCGTCGCTGGACAATGTTGTACTTTGAAGTGAGCCTCTCGATAGTAGGAGACTGAGGGACCTCGGACAAGTTAGTGATACAGTCAATGACAAGCACTCGTTCGCTGCCCATGCGTGAAGGCGAGCGGCGATGAGTTGGAGGGACAGCAAGAAGCTCCGAGAGTGGAGCATGCTGTCGCTTCAAAAGCTCCGAGATATGCATAACAGTGTAGTTATAGTACTTATGTAAGGGATGACCTAGGACCAGGGTTAGTCATGGGAGATGAATAATAAAAGACTCATTCTCTTACCCGTGCGGTGAGCAGGGCGAGAACCTTGCCCGAACGTGTCAGACCCAGAAACGTCAATCTGCTGGATTGTCGGGCTGGATGGTGACTTGACAAATCGAACCCGATGTGAAGGTGAGCACGGGTGTGCAGTAACAAAGTTGATGTCGTAAGAAAGAGAAAACGAGAACTGCTCGGCTGTAAATCCATCAATCATTACGCCAAAGTTGACGTTGGCTGGGAAAGAGAGTAGTTCGGGCTCCTTGCCGGTCGCACTCGAGGGAGGGGTAGTTTTGGTGAATGATGTAGTTTGGATCGGGTTTGCAGGAGAAAGAAGCTCCAGCGATCGGAGATTGACGTTGATCAACGGCGGAGGCGTAGAGTAACTATTCTCGTGCGGGATGATAAAGTCTGCAGGAAAGACGGAGTATTCATCTGCATCTCCGAGGATGGAGGATTCACGCTCAACCCGCTTCTTTGCCCAGAGTCTCGCTTTCTTGCCCAAGTGAGCCTTATCCTCTGTCATTTGTTAGCCTCATCCCCTATACTTCACACTGCATCAGAACTTACCAGCTACATCCTCAACTTCAATGTTGACCCAGCCCTCATCTATGCCAAGGGGCAAGATATCACTAGAAACCCATCCCATACACTCAGCAGAACCGCTGCCTGCGGCGATGACTCGACCCACGATACAGGATGTGCTCCAGAAACTCTTGCCCGAGTACACAAAGCCTCCGCACAAGTTGGCAAATGAGCCTAAACGTTCCATTGCTTTTCTATCGTTCTCAAGCAGTGTGGCCATGAGGAAATGACACAGGCCATCGCCAGGGAGCATTAAACCATAGATATATGATTTTGAAAGCCATCCAGAAGCATGGAGCGCTGCAGCAAGCTTTCGTCGTTGTGGTCGAGTCTTATCCTTTTGGCCTCCAGGGCGATCCCACGCTCCAAAGTACAATCCCCGCTTGGATCCGTTTGTCTCAGAAGTTTTGGTAGCTTTGCCAGAAGCAGGTGCAGGAGCAGGCGATGATACAGATCCAATGATCGATTGGCGGGCGTTGTTCGCGATGAGACCCTCGTACGTGTCAATGTTAGGCCAGCGGAGCTTCTTCGCAAAATGGGTGAGCCCATCCACCTGTTGCTGCGGATGACGGCCTTTGATGGTATAGCTGTGACTAGTAGCCGGCGTTTTATCTTCCTGATGACGGAAGGTGAACTTGCTAAAAAGGGAACCAAGCCAACCTGTCGCTGGAGGGGGCGTGGATCTTCCCGTTGTCTTGGAAGAGGACTCGCTGGGGGCTGATTCCTTAACTTTCTCAATCTCGATATTGTCGAGCCAGCTTCGGGCGAGATGCAACGACCACTTGACCATAGGAGTGGCGGCCCTCTCAAAATGAACGACATCGACAGGACGGAAAGCTTCGACACCATATTCCTCGCCCTCGGTGATAGCATCTAGTCGGATGAGTAGCTCAGTAGCAACGAGGATCTGCATGAGGAGCCAATACTTTTCCTCGGCCCGCTCGCTAGCACTGGTGGCATCGTGAATGGAAGAAGTGTCCTCGAGTTCATCGTTATCTTCCCCTCCCCAGAGAATTTGACCTAATCGGATCCTCCACTCGACATGGGTGAAGTCAAACCAGACGTTGGCGGTGCCAAGACACTTGAGCAAGGCATTGATCTGGTTGGTCAAACTATAATGGTCGCGCTTATCGACAACGGAGTTGCATGGCCGCATAAAAGTGTGAAAGAGGTCCTGGTAAGTTTGAATTGAAGTCTTCTTGCGAAGATCGTTGACCCGGTATAGCTCGGCGTTTCGCTTGAGACGGTCCAAAAGCTCTGTCTCGGGGAGGCGCCGTAAGTAACCTAGAGAGGAAAGCATGCGCTCACGTGCCTCGACAATGGCATGAGCCTTCTTGCCAACGCTGTCGAAGCCGAATTGCTCCTCTTCTAGGGCGTCACCAACAGCGAGCTCGAGGGCAGCCGAGAAGCCCATGGTGCCCTTCTCTAGACCCTGCATGCTCAACATGCTGGGCCGCTCCCGACAGCGGATGAAGAAGTGGGCCTTGCGGGAGTCGACGGCCTGCTCCCGGGCGACGGCATCTTGATTGAGATCCCGGGTTAGGTGAGGCCATGCTGTGAGACCACCCCATGCGCGGTCCTCGATTTGAGCATGGTCAGTGAGGTCGCGGATTTCCAATGCCTCGTCAAAGGGGAATGCGACGCTGGGATTGGGTGCGCCAGAACAATGCCCCTCGCTACGGGCAAAGTACTGAGGGGCTCCTGAGAAGAGCTTCTCGATTTCGGACTCAGTAAGAGTAGACATGATTCTTTTCAGCTTCAAGACGGGCTTGGGCGAGGGAGAAGTGGCATTTTCCTTGTCCGACAAGGAACTGGAACCCGGATTCGGGGGAGGAGGAGGAAGGGGCTTGTTCTGGTCCGGTGGTGAACGCGGGGAAGCAAGAGCCCGTGGTGAGTGTGACGGCGACTGTGACGATGAAGGCGTCTTAGTCCCTTGGGATATGCCGTTGGAAGCTGGAGGTGGGGCCTTGCGGCGGAAGCCTCGGTCGGGAGGAGCGGCGCGTGGCGGAGGAGAATGCGGGGAGGAGGAGGAGGACAGAGTGGTAGTGGTGGCAGTAGTGGCGGTGACGGTGACGGTCTGATTGTAAGCAAGGGAGTTAGATTATCCTCTGTCTGAGGTAAAGATGCGAGGGAAAAGAAAGCAATTGAGAGACAGCAAGGGTTGTAATCTGATGTTAAAAAGAAAGGAAGAAGAAAAGAAAGAAAAAAGTACTATCGGAGAGAACTGGACCGGAAGCGCAATTGGACCATCATGACATCCATCCCCCGGATACATGCCACCGGCCAGAGGCGCCCCGAACTGAGCCCATTGAGGGGCCAATTCAGGGCTGTCAATAGCAATGGCATGACCTGAGCATCAACAAGTTGTGCAGCAGATCGCCCTAGCACGCGAGAACTTGGTAACGGACCCGGCCTGGGATTGGCTGGGCTGAGCAATGGCTGCAGTGGCCTGATGTTAAGATGTCCCTCAAATCCAATTCCAATGCAGATGCGCTTCCATCAGGGATGAGGTGCAGTAAAGATGGGCGGAGTGGATGCTTCATCAGGAATGATTATCAGAAATCTTGACTTACATCTTCATCGATCTTCTCTGACCGTCCACCGCGCTCCTTTACACGCTTCCTCGCTCTAGCAAGTAGACCCTGAAGTAGATAATCTGGCCTTACGAAACGACCCCCGGTTGATGCAGATGCACCAATGGCGCCAGACTCATCAACAGCGTCGTTCTCGTCGTTTTCGTTCAAGATTTCCGAATCATCTTTTGCAGATTTGGTCGCTATTATGCTGGTGGTTGTGGTGGCGTTCTGGGGTTGCGCCCGGGACCGTTGCCGTTCATGCTGCCGTTTTCGCGCCGGCGTATTCTTATTATCCTCAGCCGACTTCAACACTGATTTGTCCTTTTTGCCCACAGTCTTGTTCGTGATGTCGCTGTTGCTGCTGAAGCTGCTCGTGGCAGAAGGCCGTGGAGACGGCCTTAATTTGCTAAGTGGCATTCTGCGATTTTGACGGGATGGGTCACCGGCGTTTTCATGCAATTAATCTCGACGCACTGCGGGCATCCGCCGCCGAAGGATCAGATTGATCTCGACGATCGTGTGCAAGTGAACCTGGAAACCGGCACCATTAAGTCCACTCTGAATGGAAAAGGAAACTCAAAAGATGCTGCTGGGTTCTCGGTCGATAAAAGCAAAGCGCCGTGTTTTCCTAATTGCTACCGCCGTCAGTTAGATGTTCCTTGCGTGCGTTGGCGACTCGAGTTGACTTCAGAACATTCGGCCTTGGGCGAAACCTCCAAGTACTCAGGTGAAGATATAAACGGAGACTTGACATTCGAAAAGACAACTCGGTCGGAAACAGGGACAGGGCCATTATTATCATCGCATCCATCCTTCTATACGAATATGGCTCTTCACCGGTCGATCCACGTACGTATATGTCAAGCACACAATGCTTTTCCAGGAGTTCAACGGTTGTCTCAGGTTATCGGCGCACAATCCCGTGCAGCAGATATATCCCCTCTCTACCGACTTTCTTTTGTATCCGCTTCTGTCTTGCTCGTGCAACAGTACCCACGCGCGGATATCTAGGAGGTCAGGACAGCCGTGACCGTGGACCTTGATCCTGGAAGATCGTGGACTGTTGCACCTGGATATTATGGGTAAAACCGAAGAGATCTGCGATTCGAGTCGATAGGTGTGTGTATACGGTCCCAGATCCAGCAGCTAGGGCGGCATATTATCAAGGACCTGTCCTATATATGCTCCAGTCTTGCAACGGGCCGCTGGACGGATACCCATCCATGATTAGAATGGAAGTTTCCAATACCCTAGTATCCGCGCCCGCCCGCGCATTGATCCTTGCAAGAGAGTGTAGACGCTATCCATCATGCCAGTTCCTTTAGCCGTACCGTACCGTACGTACGTACGTACAAGATTAGCCTCAGCCTCAGCCTCAAACTTGAATCCTTCTGCTGGAAGCTGCGGGAGTTTGTGGGCCTCGCTATCAAGGGAACCAAGGTAAAGTGGAGGGAGAGTAAGCCGACGTGTTTCGAAACCGCCGTTGCTAGAAGCGAGCCAGGGAAATTCCGCCGCTTCTGCCACGGTAAGGTCTAGGTAATTTTCGAAGGTTCCTCATCTGGAACGATCAAAACTTGGAAGCTTCGTCAGTTTCTAGCCTGCTAGCCCAAATATAGATCAAATGGTACAAAAACAACATTTGCGCTCGGCCACCTACATTTGCCCGAAGGTCTGAGAGACCGGGCAAAGGCATAACACAATAGGCCGCTTGATGTTTTTTGCCTTTTGCCGTGTATCAGCCCTGCAATCTGCAATCCTAACAACCTTCTTTTGACACCTAGTGACCGACCTTGACGTTGTAGCGTTTTCGATTTTCTGCATGACCATGTACGTGCGTATGTACGTGCGTTCCGTCGTCCATGCACTACCCCGTTGGTGAACCTTGTTGTTTGTCACTGACCGAGCAGCTCACATTCGCAACTCTCTCCGTTACAAGTTTGGACCGGAATCGTTGCTCAATTGTGTTGGTCGCCGATATCTAAGTGCGATCATCCTCAACTGTCATGACCACCATGAGGCCCTTCCACCCTATCTTCCAACGGCTCCTTGGCCGGTTTCCACTCCGACCACCACCATTTTCGTCGTCAATGTGCCCCCATGTGAAACAAGGGGCGCAACCTGGCTGTAGTTGTTCGGCCCATTAAAACCTTCGAAACACGCGGCAACTTGCAGCCGTGAATTCCTAAGTTTTTACCGTCCTAAATATGTCTGCGCCGGACATCCAGGGGGATCGCATCCATGAAAGCTCCCGAAGTACGGGATGCAAAGTAAAGGAAATCGGGTAGCGGGATAGCCGTAAGGGCGCAAACTCTAGCCAAGTTACCCATGTAGCTTCTTCCTTTCTGGCACACGACATGTGCCTCCACATTCCCCAAACTATGAATCGTAATTTCGTTCATGATCTCTTGCGCTACTCATGACCATTCCGAAATGCGACACCTGCATGGTCCTTGCATCTTTGTCGAATTGACGGCCCGTCTCGCCCCAGATAGACAGCCGATGAAACAATGTATTTCCTGGGTCCAGGGAAACACGACCCCAACCCTTCAGCAGAAGCCGATATGTGGCATACGTTAGGTAGCTGAAGTATTGGTAAGGCGTGAATAAGCATGTTTCGAAGCTCAAGCTGGGGGAGTGTCATGCACAACCACAAGCAGATACTTGGGATCCGGCACGATGACCAACTCCTGCTTCCTTGTTCGTAACCGTAGAAGCTTCACCTCATCCTACAGAGTATCAGCTGTGACTCTTTCGTAATGCTGGAGATTATCCTCACCTCACCATCCAACTCTTGGACTAAGCTTCCGGAGCTATTCACGTAGTTCCAGACGATCGCCGCGAACTGCTCAACTCCTCGTGTTTCGCTTTCCTCTAGCGCCGGAGCATCGTTGGAGAAAGATGTTGCAGTCGATGTAGTTCGAGTCTTTGATGTCTGGAGAGCGTCGACTTGTCCGCTGGTTTTGAGAATTGCGCCTGTGGCTCGGTCGAGGACGATGCTGGCTTTGACACCAGGCTTCCTGGACAAACGACCGAGCTTCTCCTCAAGGGCGTCCTGGCCGTTTGTCTGTGCTTTGGTCAATCAAGAAGATTGCATTGGTAATGCGCGATACAACATACCAGTGATGATTCGGTCATTTTGAGGTCGTGGTTTGTCGTTGTTTTGGTGAGTTGACCGCTGCGACGACGGTATTGGCTCCTGGCCCCGTGGTTGGAGATCTGGAGTGACGCCACGGGGCAGGACGATGGTTCTGCCATCTGACACCGCCAAAATTTTAGAAACTCGGGAAGTAGATCTTATCAGTTTGACGATCAAAGAATCTCATTCTCAGTGTACAAAGAATATCTCTGTACTGGCATTCTGGCATTCTGACATTACAGAATTTCACGTCTGCTCATATCTCTAAATCAGAATCTCAATTGAACCGTCATCATGGGCTCCAGCAACAAGAAGAAGAGGGAGAAGCAGAAGGACTTCCAAGTACGACTTCAATCTCTACTGTAGTGATGGAATACAAACTCACAAACATGATCTAGAAACCGAAGTTCAAGGTGGGAAAAGACAAGGCAAAAGCGTCCAATTTCACAGATACAAGTTTCAAGTCAAGAGGTAAGGAGCGCTTTATCTTGTCACTAATCAGTTGCTGACAACCATAGCCATTGTGATGGGACATCAGTCACTCTCAACAGTCGCACCCGATGTCATCCAGCAATTCAAGCACAGTCTCTCACTCGCATCTTCATCAAAATCAGACAAACAACGACGGGAAGCATTGGCTTACCTTACTTCACAACTTTCTTCAGAACCCCCCGTCAACCCCGTAGGGACGCACGGAGTCCTCACCAAGTTGCTCCCTCTAATTTCTGATAGCTCGACACCAGTCCGTAGTCAACTTATCAAGCTTTTCAGAGAACTTCCTCCCGAAGAGGTCAGACACAGTGTAGAACAAGCTATCATGTCCATCCGAGCTGGCATGACGCATCTTTCCGCAGACATCAGCAACGACTCTCTGGGAGTGATGGAATGGCTTTTGGATGTTGCCGAGAACGACTTGATCGTGTGTCCTGGTGGTTGGGTAAAGACCCTGAACAGCTTCTGTGCCATGATGGGATGGGCATTGACAACTTCAAAAGCGGGATGGTCGTCTGGCTCACGATCTGGCCTGCGCGCCAAGGACGCTTCGACATACGCTCGTCAAATCGCCACACTATCACGGTTCTTGGAAGCTGGTCTTCGGCCCGAAGCTGAGATCCCCGAAGACGAATCGGAAATCTGGGACAACTTGTACCGAATCCCGCGAGATTCAAATGCCTTTGAGTATCTCAACCTGTATGGTTCGCGCCGAGATGAAGAGGGCGAGATGTACCCTAGCCGAGACGCAAGACAACGAGTCTTTGAGCGAAGATTTTTGGAGGCGGTAATGAAGGGCGCAGATCAAGCGAAGAAGGAGGGCGGTGCCACTGGTCGAGCAGCAGCTGGTCTCGACAAGGTGCTACAGGATGGAATGGGCGAATATGAGAGCTCAACGGCAATGGATACCCAGGACCTCTTGAGCCTTTGGTGAAAGGTTTCAGTGAATTTTAGAATTATCTCTGCTAGCTCGACCACAGCATGCAGAGAGTCAAACACGCTCTTCTAGGCCAAGTGATCGAGCGCTGCAACACCTCATCGGCGATTTCGTAGTCGGTATTTATCTGCCTAAGCTATGTTTACAGACTCCGAGAGCTTACCTCGCACGAGACAAAGCACAGAGACATCCTTACAAATTCAGCCAAGTAAATAACTAGCTGATCTTTTTTATAACTTAATAGCTTAGATGGTGACTTAGTGTCTGAGATAAATAGTCATAGTCGCTACATAGTCACAGCTAGCTAGGCCACCAGCATTCAAGGAAGGATCACCGATTTATATAGTTACCAGACTCTGAGTGGTTATAAGATGGTTATACTATTACGATGAGGGTCTTTCCAGGGGTGGAACTAACATAGGTAATACTCATTGACTTTTCAGAGTAAAGCACTTTGCATTTGAGGCCCAGGATAATGACGGCTATGGACACAATAGACACAGTACAGATATAAACTAATCTGCTTTGTACTCTGGCGATTAATAAATATCAGTGAGGTACTGAAGCTCATACTGTAACGTGATTCTATTTCCTCAATTCGTCAATAACCTAACCAAGTCTGCGACCATGGCTCACAGATCTCACATCCTCCACCCCTTCGTTTTATACAAACACTCGCACAATAGGCTACTTTCCAAACACATTTGAAGAAGCCCGTTCATTGTGGCAGTATTTCAACTGTGACCTATACCACCTGATAATCCGTGCTGGAGACTTCTGCTAGTGGCAGCCGGCCGGCAGTGCAAACACTGGTGGCGGGCACCTGCCTCGACCAGCAAACAAACGAAATATTTGGCTGTGAATCACAGTGAATCACGACGCGAGGAAGGCGGGCTGCAGGCAGAAATATAAATATCCCCCCTCCTCCCCTTCTCTTTCTTCTTCTCTCCTCTTCTCACATCCGCACCCGCATCTTCGTCTTCGTCCTGCCTGATCTCGCCTCATCGAAGGAGCCTTCGTTCTTCTTCAACCATAGCATCAGAGGAGCAGCGTGGAGTTATAGCCTCTGTTGTTCATCAAAAAGCTGTTTTCTGGTACGTTTCTTTTCGCCTGCTTTGGCATCTCGTGGTTTGTTTTGATCTGCTTCCGCTCTCCTCTCTCTCTCTCTTCTCTTCTCTTCCCCTCTATTTCACACTCCTCCATCGTCACTCCTTTCTGCATCCCCTTCCTCAACAGTTGCACGCGCGCTCACCACTAACATTTGTTCTCGTAGCGGAATCCTCTCTGCCTTCGTGTTGAACCTATTCACCTGTCTCTCTCACTCTACTTGCCTCTGGACTGCCAAACTTTCGAAGCACGTATTCCCATCTCTCCAACCCTTTTTTTCTTCGTCGTGCCTGCTTTACTCTTACCGAATATCTAACCATGCACTCTAGAGCATCATTCACTATGTCCGACGCTTGGGGTACCGACGCCATGAGTCAGGCACTCCCTACCTCTGGGGAGGCCGTGAATGGCACTGCTCCAGAGCAGAACAGCCAAGCTCAGGATGGTGTTCCCCAGCCATACGATGCTTCACAGGGACGATGGACTGAACCACAGGCCATTGATTACACTTCCATGGCTTCTGGAGATCATGGTCAGGAGTGGGGATGCAACGCCCGGGCCTACGTTTGGCAGGATGAGTTTGGCGACGTCGGGCCCAAGTATCCAGAACTCGAGCTGGAGTTGTTCGGGGATCCCTCCACTCGCCATGAGCGAACTGGGCTTGACTTCTCTCGGTGAGTTGCTACACCTTTCTCCTTTGTGCATCAGCTAACTTGGTCGTAGTATCGAGAGCATCGAGGTTCAACAGGAGGGACCTGTGAAGATCGAGCCCATCCGAACCTTCAAGGACGGCGGCATCCATCCCGTCATGCTGGAGAACATCGCTCTATGCGGGTTTGACACCCCTACCCCGATCCAGAAATTTACCATTCCGTCTATCATCCAAGGCCATGATGTGATCGGTATTGCTCAGACCGGTATGCACGATTCTTGTTTGAGCTTATAGCAGTCACTAACCCGGCCTTAGGATCTGGCAAAACGGCCGCCTACTTGATTCCCATTCTGAGCAAGCTCATGGGAAAGGCCAAGAAACTGGCGGCTGCTCGCCCCAACCCATTGACTTTCCGTGAGGGGATTGATGAAGTCACGGCCGAGCCTCTGGTCCTTATTGTTGTTCCTACTCGGGAGCTTGCGATCCAGATCTTCAACGAAGCTCGCAAGCTTTGTTACCGCACCATGCTGCGACCCGGTGTCGTCTATGGTGGTGTTCCTGTCCGTGATCAGATGGATTTGCTCAACAGGGGCTGCGACGTCTTGGTTGGAACTCCGGGACGCCTCGTGGACTTCATCCAACGTCCGCGACACTTGACCCTTCGCCGTTTGCGTTACATGGTCATCGATGAGGCCGATGAACTTCTCGACCAAGACTGGGGCGAGGAGATAAACATGATCCTCTCTGGTGGTGGTGAGTGCAATATGCAAATGCGGAAGACCAACGACTGACCATCTCATAGAACAAGACGAGGGTAACGTCAAGTTCAGCCTATTTTCGGCTACTTTCCCCAAGGGTACCCGCGATCTAGCAAAGGACTACCTCACTGCCTCTCATGTCCGTTTCCGTGTTGGTCGTGCTGGAAGCACCACTGCCAACATTAAGCAAATCGTCCTGCAGGCAGAGGCCCACGAGAAGCGTGAGCTCCTTGTCGGGCTGCTCGAAGAGATGCATGGTATTCGTACTATCATCTTTGTCAACAGTCGCCCGGCGGCTGATAACCTTGACGATTTTCTCTTCAACATGAAGTTGCCGGTCACATCGATGCACAGTGGGCGCACCCAGCAAGAGCGTGAGGCCGCAATGCGCTCGTTCCGTTCCGGTAACGCCCCGATCTTGATTGCCACTGGAGTGTCTGCTCGTGGAATCGACGTCCAGAACGTCCTTCATGTCATCAACTACGATCTTCCCTCCATCGACTATGGTGGTATTGAAGAATACACCCACCGCATCGGTATGAAATACTCCCCTCTTACTTTGAATCACTCAACTGACATGCCTAGGTCGGACTGGTCGTATTGGTCATCGTGGTGTGGCGACCTCGTTCTTTTCCGAACGCGACGAACCTATTGCCAGTGTTCTCACCAGAACCCTACTTGAGACTGACCAGGAGATTCCTGATTTCCTTCAGTCTTACGTTCCGGAGGGTGAGGATCGCACCAACTTGAAGTTTGAAGCCGATTCCGACTTTGACACCAATGACGTTGCTGGTGCGGGAGATGCAGGTGGTGCCTGGGGCGCTGATGATGCTGGCAACGATGCTGGTAACGATGCTGGCACCAGTGGTGGTGAAGCTTGGGGTGCGGGCGGCGGTGGTGATGTTGATGGCGGCGGCGGCACTTGGAATGAGTCCAGTGCTCCTGCTGTTGCCGCTTGGTAATTTCTGAGCACCAACAACCATGCAGCCATCATGCATTCTGTTAGTGGCTCATCTAACCATCTGCCCTGAGATTTTGTGAGCGAGATGGCGGCTGGAAGTCAGCCGTAGAAAAGGAAAGCATCGAGAATGAGGACTGAAGGATCTGAGTGTCTAGGAGATCTCCTAGGTAGATATGCAGGATCTTGACCAATACGCTGTTGCACTTGACGAATCGTTTCCTCTGCTTGATTGAATGGGTGATTTCTTATGTGGTCGTCCTGGTCAAGGACGCGCTCCAACAAGGAAGTCAAGACGTGGCGGGCGGACGATTGAGAGACTTGCTTAAATAATACTTCTTGGCTGTCACGTCAAGGTCTAAGATGTCATGTCTTCTCTATGGTGTCACGATGGGCAAAGATAAGCGGTCAGAAAGGAAGTTTGGCATCATTATACACTTCAAAGTTTTTGATCTTGCTCATAGCTCATGAGAATTATGTTTATCCCCCTCTTCTTGGCCATACTCTAAGCGTAGCCAGTTACATGACCTTGCCCGAAGCCCATTTATGCTTGGTCCAGCAGTCCTTTGCTGCCACTTTCCCTTCTCTTCTAAAATCTTAGATGCTGACCTCTGGCCTACATGTTCTTGAGAATCTTGCCTAGTCCCTTAAGCTTCCGCAGAGGGGCTCCGTAGCCTAATTCCACAACACCATGAGTGAACTTCCAGCTATCGGGCTGGCTCTTGATGGGGTATTGAACGGGAGGAGGGATGCCGGTGCGGATACCCAGCCAGCCGAAGCGATCCTCGCAGATAGATTTTGCGTTGCAAAGCCCGCGTAGGCCTTCCTCGCCTGCAAAGCGTCCGTAGCCAGAGCCGCCGACACCACCAAAGGGCAGCTGAACGGCGTAGTAGACGGCAAAATCGTTGACGGCGACCATGCCGGCGCGCAGACCCTTGACAATAGGCCGCAGGTTGGGGTCACGCTCGGAACCGTGAACGGAGGCACCGAGACCAAAGTTGGGAGCGTTGGCAATAGAGAGAATTTCTTCAGGGGAGGATGACTTTGCGCGGAGGAGGGTGAGGACGGGAGCAAAGCACTCGTTTTGTGCGATACGCATGTCAGGGGTTACATCGGCGAGGAAAGTAGGTTGGAAGTAGTGACCACTGGGATAATCGGGATGGTTGTAACGTTTACCACCAGCAAGGAGGCGAGCACCTTGGGAGACGGCCTCGGCGATGAGGTCCTCAAGACGGTCGAAAGAGGCATCAGAGATCATGGCACCCATATCAGCTTCGGGACCCAGGCGTAGAGCGTTAACACGAGGGGCAAGCATCTCAACGAGCTTGTCATGGATTGCGCTAGGGGCAATAACTCGCTCGATACCGATACAGTTCTGACCAGCAGCTTGGAAGGTTCCACGAAGGATGACCTCGGCGATACGCTTGAGATCGCGGGAGGCAGAGTCGAGAATAATAAAGGGGTCCTTTCCGCCAAGCTCAGCAACAACAGGAGTAAGACTCTTTGCGGCGCTGGCAGCAACGTGGTGGGCGACAGATTGAGAGCCGATGAATGTGATGTGGCTAATACCAGGGTGAGAAGTGAGATGACCAGCGGTCTGGGGCCAGGACACAACAGTCTGGATAAGCTGGGGATCATGGCCGTGGGCAATGAGGGCGCCACGGGCGATGTTGGTGAAGTACTGGCTAGACCAAGCCGTTTGCTCAGAAACCTTGACAAGGATACCGTTACCAGAGAAGAGAGCGCTGATGACAGGGCCGATGAAGTTGTGGAAAGGATAGTTCCAACTGACCAGAGCAGCAACGACACCAAGGGGCTCGTAGTGAACAGTGTTGCGCTTGTACATCATGAGGAAGTTGGTAGGACGGCGCGAGGGTCGCAACGCCTCTTCTCCATGTGTAAGAGTCCACT
This sequence comes from Fusarium sarcochroum, assembly GCA_013266185.1. Taxonomy (NCBI): domain Eukaryota; kingdom Fungi; phylum Ascomycota; class Sordariomycetes; order Hypocreales; family Nectriaceae; genus Fusarium; species Fusarium sarcochroum. Next base: position 39,012 of record JABEXW010000102.1, on the reverse strand, counting down.
TGAGCTTCTCAGCCGTAACCAGAATCTCACCGAGCTGGGCGTCCACCATAGTCTTTCCACTATCCAGACAAGCAATCTTGACGATATCCTCAGCGTTGTCGAGCACATGCTGCAGCAGCGAGCGCAGCACAGCGCGGCGCTCGTCAAAGGTAGTCTCAGCCCATGTCTTCTGCGCAGTTGCAGCAGCAGAGACAGCACGGTCGATATCCTCAGGCGTGTGAGGGTTCACATAGCCCAGGAACTGGCCCGTGGCGGGAGCATAGCATTGAACAGCCGAGCTGCCAGAAACCTTGATAGAGGGGATATCGACGGTGGTGTGAGGCTCGGAGATCTTGGGCGGGGGGACGGTGTACTTGCGGGGACGACCGGTAGCCGCTGAGACGGAGGCTGCAGCGATGGCATTTGTAAGGCGAAGAATGAGAGTGGCAACAAGAATAGCAGCAACTGTTCCAACGGCAGAGAGCGTGGATTGCCTATGAAGAGCGAATTAGCTTGTTGATGATGCTCAATGGCTGGCCGTTGGAGGCATACGAGATGTTGTGCTCTGCTGCAAACTCACTACACCGACGCCAAGCGGTAAGGAGCAACGGCTCTTGAGACTCCATTGCAGGTTTTTGGGTGATCAATTGATCTTGTCTGCAAGAATGTCAAGTCGAGAGACGTTTGACCGCAGAAATCGAACGTCCGTCCCCTTTATATCATGCGACAACTGGAGATCGTCCGAGTCGGAAGGTGGGTGTTATTAAAGTGGGAGTGATGTCTTTGATTGAATTATTGGGTCGATTAGATAGGTAGGTACGTACCTTTCAGGGACCCAGTGGGGTCGATGTGACCGCCAGGGACACTACCGCCGTATTCGTACTCGCCCCTCAACCTCAGCCTCAACCTCAACCCAACACTACCGTATTTCAACTGCTTATGCTCGCATATATAAGCCATCACCATCAACGGAACCGTGTCTTGATTTGCGTATCGTCTTATTGATTTTCGTGTCTGGTCTCCAAAATAACGGACAACCTGATTATATAACCGCCCCTTATTTACAGGCACCTCCTCAATGCCGTTCATCTCCCACTCTTTCTTTCTGGGCTGTGACATCCTCTCTCCTAACGCCAATCAAGCAATCTCGCTCTTCCTCTTCTTCGACTGCGCAATAATGAAATATTTCTTCGTCAGGGAATGAGTTTGCTGCTGTTCAGCTCTAAAGATGCAAAAAATGTGTGAAACGACAAGAGAGACGAAAAGACTAAAAAGTGATAGTACCAAAACCACCAAGAAAACAATTCAATTCATACAAGAAAAGCAAACCCCCTTTTGCGTTGCCCCTTTGAAACGCCCTGCATGTGTAAAACAAAGTCCTCCCAGGATGAAGCTTGGGAGGAGTAAATAAAGCGATTTAACCTCATTGCTTTCGTTGCGTGCTCTAGCCCGTGAGCATACTGACAAAGACCGGGGGAAAGCAACTCGTAGATCGCTCGTGCAGATCATAAGTGCATCAATGGCCCCTATGAGGCCCTGGATATCAAAAGCAGGAAAAGGTCGCCGGAAACAAAGACCGGTAATGCAACGACGAATCAGCATCATCAACCATGATTGGAAATAGTATACGGGCAGCTTCCAAGAGTTGTGTGTCGCAAAAAGGCGCCTTTTACATGTTGGCGCTCTTGGTCAGCGAAAGCCCTCTTAGGCGAGGGCGGAACCGGCCTCCTTGCGATTGACTCGATTCGATTCTCGATAGCCGTGCTGCTGATGTGAAGTCGTTGCTAGCCTCAAAACTAGGTCGTACTCTATCCATAGAGGCCCGCATGCGATCATAGGATGGTCGGGCACGGTCAATCGATGGCCGGCCTTGCATAGGCACATCCAACGATATGCGGTGCGCCGTATAATTAGTCGAATCGCTACCGTTTTGGCTGTGTTGATTGTACGTCGTCGTCCGTGTCGCTGTTGAAGGAGGGTATATGGGTCTTAGATCCTCGTCAACACTACCATAAGCAACATGCTTTGGCATCTTCTTGGACTTCCTTGAGCTCTTGGATGACTTCGACTTGTCGCTCTTGGTGTCAGCAGTAAGAGGATCATTCGACTCCTCCTGTTTGTAGAGATGTGAGAACTTGCCCATCCTCTCCTGCTCCCGGATGATATCCACATCGTAAGGCCAGTACACCTTCTGGAGGGCCTTGATGGCGAATCGCGGGAAGAGGCAGATGACAGGTACCAGGAAGAAACAAGCCCAGAAGGTAGCCTCTCCGTAAACTTGGGCGGCAGTACCGTAGAAAAATGTCGAAGAGGTGAAGGAGGTGTAGACTCCGGTCCAGAAGAAGATGAAAATGTCAGAGATGACAACAATGAGCACCATCAACCAATCCCAACGATAAGTGTTGATCAAGATGTACATGTTGATCGTAATAACGGAAGGATGGGCGATGTAAGCACCAAATCGAAGGCGGTCCTCCAGACCAAGACCGTTACTAGACAAGAAGGTACCGGGCATAAAGAGGAGATATGGGATGAAGAAGACCATAATGGACTGATAGAGACCGTCGATCATATAGAGCCTTTGACGAATTAGTACAAACCCTAGGTTTCTGGGAGGGGTTTAACTTACCAGAACTTGAGCTGAGTCCACTCGAGGCGCTCGATACCCCGTCGGTAGAGCTGCGGAACAGCCAAAGATACCTTGTCAGACACGTCCTGATCCAACACACCCATGATAGCAACAGGTATCGACGTGAAGAACAGGTTAAACATGAGAATGTAGGTGTAATCATAAAGATAGGTCATGTCCATATCACAGTAAATCTCATAGAGAAAGATGGAGAAGGTCCAGACCATGTTCTTGTAGAAGAAGTTACTGATACTCTCAGCAAGACGGCGATAAGACCATCGGCCGTGGACGAGCACCAGCCTCTGAAGGAACCGGAATTGGGCAATGGCATAATCAGAAGACATGGCAGCCTGACGACCTTCAACACCAGCAATACCGACACCAACATCGGCTTCCTGGATCATAGCAACATCGTTGGCACCGTCACCGATAGAGAGCGTCATGACATCGAGGCCGTTCTTGACCATGGCTACCACGGCAGCCTTTTGAGCGGGACTGACTCGGCAGCAGAGAACCGACTTGCACTGCTTGCAGAGCAACAGGAACTTCTGCTTGAGGCGGTCGTTGAGAACCCATCGGAGCGTGAATCCGTCGATGACGAGTCCATGTGTTGGAGCCGGTGGCTCGTGGTTCTTCTTTGCAAGAGCGAGATCATGATCGCTGCCAGTGATACCGAAAGTTTGGAGATTGTCGTCCAGCATCTTTTCTGCCATCTCATTGAAAGCCTCGTCAGTAATATCTCCGGACTCATCTTCATCCACCTTCAAGTGGATCAACTCCATGTCGTTGTTGAGGAGATTACATGAGAAGCCGATGTTGATAGCAGTCTCGACCTTGTCGCCGGTAAGAACCCACAGCTTGATACCAGCATTACCCAATAGAGCGATAGCGTCAGGGACTCCATCTTGCAGACGATCCTCAATAGCAGTTCCACCAATGAGGTAGAGATCTTGTTCAATCAGCTCAGCTACAGCCTCCAACTTTTCCTCTCGTTCCTCAAGAGCGGAAGCGGCTGCGTCGTGTTCCTTCTTCCAAGTTCGGTATTCCTGCTCTGGGACTTCCTTGTGTGCGATACAAAGAGTTCGAAGACCCTCTCGGGCAAACATTTCGAGGTGTTCGGCAGTGCTTTGTCTGAGCTCCTTCTGCTCTCCTCGCTTGAGACGCGAATAAATAATACTATCAGCGCCCTTGCAGAAGAGAACAATTCTCCCGTCCGGCATTCGCACAATAGAACTCATTCGCTTTCGACTAGAGTTGAATTCGATCGTGTTAAGAATCTGATAATGACGATCTTCGCCCATAACGTTCAGGTTAATGCCCTCACCGGAGTGACCGAGGACGGTGAAGCCCATGTCGCGAGCAGTGGCAACCAAGGCTTCCTCGTCTGGGGATTGTGCCTTAAAAATCATCTTTGGTGTCTCGCCATCCACCTTCTCGGCCATAACGGTGTGACATAGAGCCAGGGCGAGCATGAAATAATCATTGGCCGCCTGTTGCTCAGGGCCTGACTCGCCAGCCAAGTCAGCCACAAAGTCGGGGGCGATGAAACTCATGGTGTCGTCGTGAAGGTATGGGTTGTTGTGGATCTTACGCAGGCCCGCCAAAGCACGAACCTTAGCATCAGCAATCTCGGCACGAACCCTCTCACCTTCTTTCTCGACGTCAACACCAAGTCGCTTCTGCATTCCAGCCTGAGCTTCAGTGTAAGCTTCTCCGTATGGTTGTCCATTGATTGTGGCCTTCTTGAACTCCATGACGTTCTGTGTCAGAGTGCCGGTTTTGTCGGAGAAAATGTACTCGATTTGACCAACGTCATCCGAGATATTCCACGACTTTGGAACGCATGGTTGATCGATAGGCTCGTAATACATTTCAACGTCGCTGTAGATAAAGATAGCCTGCAAAGTTCGAACAATTTCCAGAGTGATGTAGAGAGAAATTGGAACCAAGTTCTGGAATAGAATGATGGCAGCCCAGAACGTGATGAAACCGCTCATGGGCGCACTACCACCAATAGAGCCAAAGTCGAAAAAGTGCAGCGACGCATCGGTCTTTGCCCATGCAACACCATTGATGATAGCAGCGAGCAAGCACATAATGACCAAGACACCAAAGTTGCAGATAACGTTGAAGTTCATCTCCCGAGCAATGCGAGCACGCTTACTAGGGGTGATGCCAGCATTCATCATGATCTTGGTGTCGTGTCCGGTGTAAACAACTACTCCAACGACCCACTCGGTGTTTCGAAGGTTGCATCCACGAAGGAGAAGGTTGTCGATGGTGATGGGTTCTGTCATGTCCTCGGGTTCGTCGTCTGAGTAGCCAGGCACGGACTGCTTCCACTTGATGGCACCGTTGTACTTGTAAAGGTTGGGATGGGCACCTTCACTCTCGATCATGAATTCGGCACGTTCGCAGTCTTTGGCATGCTTGAGCAATCGACCGCAGCGCACAGCCTGGCGAACCTTGAGGTTGGTTTCACCGTCCAGGTTCTTAGTTTCGACAAAGCAGGCTCCATCAGGGTCAGACGTAGAGAGGATGATGATGTCGGCAGGCAGTTCCTCGTCATTATAGATACGTACGAAGTCACCAACAACAAGACTTTTCCACGTATCCTTCTGAAATCGAGCTCCAATCGGAGGATGGTTGTAGTTAATGAAGTCCGACTTCATCTGTAACAGAGCAGCTGCTCGCTTGGCATCTTGCTGGTTGGGCATCTCGAATTGGATATGTGGTGTAGCCTGGGGCGATGGCGATGGCACTGGGGTCATCTGGATGTCCTCTCGAGCGGACATGAAAGACTCGCGGCCGGTGAAAGGCGAAGCGATAGACTGGCGCATAGACTGCCTAGTTCGATGCGTCTCAGCCGAGGGGCGAGGGGCGTCATCTTCTGATGGTCCCATCTTGCGTTTGACCCTTTCTTCCCTGGCCTTCTTGGACCACAGACTCTGCGTGGCACGCCACATAGCACCAAAGAATGTCGAGTTGGCCTTCTTGAATTGCCGCCAGGCGGAAACATCGCCCTCCAGAACGTTGACATTGTTCCAGTTGCGCAATCGGTGAACGGGGGCATTGTTAAGCTCGATGTCGAGAATGGTTCTTCGATAATCTTCGATGGCATCCTTGATAGCGGTGAGTGCAATAATAAAAATCAATGGAACAGCATTAAGACCCGGGTTAACACCACCAAAAATTGGGAAGATCTATACAAAGGTTAAGGATTATTTAGGAGACTAGGTGAGAGATCGAGGGAGGCGGTCAACTTACGACCAGGATAACCACGAATAAGAAGAAAATGTTGGCAACGTTATGGAACTGAAACCACAAGTTCTTAGGAATGAAGGATAAGGGCGTATATTTGGCTGTACGGATCTTATTTCGTGTGTAAGATTGAATAGGGTGGCCGTTCTCGTCTACCAACTCATCCGGCAGAGGTTGGTTGAAGAACAACATGCGGTTTTCGTTGTCCTCTTCATCGTCACCATTCTGGTCCCCAGCGTTTGGTTGCGGCGGTTGCGGTGGTTGACCATCGTCACCTGGAGGGTCGGATCCGTCGGAGGGGGGATTCTTTTCGTTAGAGCCCGTCTTCTTGTGTCCCATACGGTTAAGGAGAGAACTGCGCTTGTTGTTGCTGCTATTGACACTTTTTCTTTGAGTCGCCCATCGCGCTCTTTGAGTAGCATTGAGGGCCTGAGGATCAAGGTGACCGTCAGAGGTCGTTGTTGTGGTCATGATGAAGTCGCGGGCAAGCGCCCGATCGGCCCCTCGAAGCCAGCCAGATTGGGGGGAATGGGCGGATCGAAGTCGAGCGAGAGGAGAGGCGTTTGGTTATCGAACTGAATTAGAGCAGGTGCAATTGAAGCAACACCAGCTGCTCGTCAAAAATTAATTATTGGCGACGTGGGCGAGATTTGGTTTGGTGAGAAACGGCGTCGCCAGTGCCGTCTGAAAGTCGTCAAGACGGTGCAAGAAGGGGAACGTGGAGAGTAAGGTTGTTGATGGTGACGAGATGCGAGAAAGACGGGCTGGAAGTACGGTACAAGGGGAATTGTGTAAGCAAAGCAAAAGAACGGGGCGGCAAGGGGAAAAAGCTACGGTGGACTTTGGAGAGACCCTCCCCGTCCCGTCCGCCAGTTAAAGTGACTCTCCGCCAAAAAGCCTGAGACTCTAGCACTCTGGGATGGCCATTTCTGGGAGGTACCCGCTCGAGACAACTGCTGGGACTCGCTGTCGAGCGCTGTTGAAGGGAAATGGCAGTGGAGAGAGGGTGTCGGGGGCGTGGGTCGCAGGCTTGTGGTGGGTGGGTGTGCGTGGGGAGTCGTGATCCCGGCCCATCCGACGCACTTGCTTCAATGTCCGGAATGTACCCCTTAAGTACCTTGCATTGCTTTGCCTTGCCTTGCCTTACCTTGCCTTACCTTGCCTTACCTTGGTGAAGGCTGAAAGGTGCTTGTGCTGGCTGCTTGTTACAAATGGATTGGATGCTCACGTCGGACTAGTAGGTACTCACGATGCGATGCGCTGTCTTGTTCATGCTTACATTACAGCCCCGGCGTCCGGGCAGAGCAGAACATGAATAAGGCGGTGCTCGTGCTTCTATGTAATGCACAGTCATCCAAGCCGTAAATAAGGTTGTTTATTCTTAAACCGCATCATGCTCTGCAAGTTACAGTGCTATACGCCGTCTAGAGCGGATACTGTATCGACTAGTTCACGATATTAGTTCTTGTCAGCGGTAACGGCCAAATCCCACATCCCGCATGACAGCGGCCATGTCCACTAACGCCGGACGCCACTATCCATTCATATCCATTCTAACTGAAGGCTTTCGTCCACTGCTTTCAGCAGATTCCATGGTCGACTAACGTGAATAAGGTCGGTGGTACCTCAGCCCTGGGAACACGGGCGGCTCTCTCGGGCGTCTCGCGGCATAGTCGGCCGCTACAGATCCCCGACGCTACGTCCCCTTTGGAGCAGACGGGAAACTGCAATGGAACCTTGTCATCCAGGGATCTGTTTACTTTAAGGAAACAACAACAAAAACTCGACCAACAGTAATACAATCATAGTCCAACAAGTGACCCAAATCTAACATGTCAATATATTCGTATCATTCTAGAAGCCTTCTGTCATCCAAGCGTCAAGAGTTAATTCGGCGCTTTACGTGCTTTGTTAACGACTTCCTACAATCCACTGCTACAAACGCCTCCAGCTGGCATTTGCTGGCCCCCTTGAAGCATCAGCCTACCCCTTGCAAAGGGGGAGACGTCGCGTTTAAAATTTGCCAAGGGGCCTGTCAGGTTGTCGTTGCCCATGAATGTTAATTCTCGTCAAAATCTGTTAAGCTTGTACAGCCCATTCTAGAGTTTGTTACTCAAGCTTATAGTGAACGTCTATCATCGTGAAGTACCTACTTATGGATGTTCCGGAGTGAATGATGGAAATTGACGATTCTAGCTCCGTCACCTCCGTCTATCGACTCCGCACACGGACATTTCGCCCATCCGGCCGGGCCGTTGTCATTGCTACGACCAAAGATGTCGATAGCGCGCATCTTGAAAGGCAGATAAGCTTCCATTCGCTGCAGCCGTCATGACTAGTCTGTAGAAGTGTGGCTATTTATCAACGCCGTCATCGTTGCCGCCTCTGTCATTTCCCGTGATCATGTAAGCCAGAGAGGGAGGGGGTTCCCTCATTACCGCCCTTGATTACTGAGTCTTGTCTTCACCGCGTCGACCCTGGGTAATCAACCGTTACCTACTGTGGTAGCCTAACGGTTGGCGGGCATGCTCTTCACCTATTGTACTTGTATGTACATAACTGTGAGCGGTGACTGCACAAATCTCCTGACGAGGATCAGGGAAGGCTGCGCAATGAGGGCAACCCAAGGGACTCCTGGGCGTCGCAACAGACGATAATGTTTCGAGAGGGGAATCCTCCACTCTTTTGTTCTTCCAACCATGTGCGATGATCTCTTTCTAGGTTTGGCGGCATCAAGATCCGGTGTCGCCCCGTCTTACCGTCTTACAGGGCGATACAACTTAGATCTCAGGGTGCCTTCTCCCCGTTTTAAGGTTGTCTTTGATGGTTCGGATCGCAGTACGGTAGCGAGTCAAGAAGTTAAAAATTATCAAGAATTTCATTTTACTCGGTTGATTAGCAACTCATTCGCCAGCCTTGTGTAAAACTTAAGAACAAGCTTCGACCAGATCTTCGTCTCATTGCCTCATGCAGAGATACGACGACCTAACCCAGTAAGCCCCACGTAGCTTCAATGAATATCCCCCCTCATCTCATCCTGCAGGCATCCAGAGATTTTTTTCTGCTTATTTCCCGTTCCTCGGTTTGTTCTTGTTTACATGGGCATTTAATTATACTGTACCTGATTCTCGGCGGACTCGGAGCCTAGGGTTAAACGAGCGCCTTCCTCTCTTGGATGAAATATTTCTTGTCCTCCGCTCATCCCGTTATGTCCGTAAGAGACGAAATAAACAGCGAGACAATGCCTCCGCATCGTCGGGTTCACGGAGTTTAATTACGAGCGAGGGAAGCGCCAAGTTTTTTCCCGCCAACACCTCACCTCAGAGCAACAGCCGCCTCGGACAGTCAACAATCCACGGGGCTTACAAACAGCGGGGGCGACCACTCTGACGGCGGACACTCATTCGGCGCGGCGCGGCGTCGCCGTGGGTGAATGGCTCAAGTCACCCTCGGACCCTCTGACAGTGACGGATTACGGTTCCACTTAGCACTGAACTGCACTCATATCGACGTTTCATGATTCAGCATGACCCCAAGCTCTATTCGGTTGAGTTTGCTCATGAGCATTTACGAGTCTGTGCTATTTCCATACGAGAATTCTCGGCATCAAGATGCGCACGTACTGGTACTGTTCCTTTGTGGTGTTACGCCGCACCAACTATGCTGTCCGATACTGGGTACTGCTACTCCGCTGTCCTTGTCGGGGTAGTACATGCGAGTAACAAAGGAAGACCCGTTTGTTCCCCTGCCTTGAAGCTTAGTTCAGCACTGCTCAGGAACGAGGGTGCCCTTCGCTCCTTGTTTCGTCAACTCGTCTTGAAAGGACCCTTGTTAGGGGTCTCCTGAGCCTGCCGTCTGCAGGTCCAAATTTCAGTGACAAGACTGTCCAGGGGGGTTGGAGACAGGACTGGCTCACCAATATCATATTAACTAGGTATTGTAAATTAATTCGTATCCTAAACAGTTATTATAACAAAGGATTAGAATATAAAGGAAAGACAGCAAGTCTATTCTAACAAAGCCATCATTCTAATACTCGAATTTCCAATTTTGCAGGGGAATAGATTCAGTCAGACAAGATTCAGCTCATAGTCCTGCGTTTTAATGATTCTAATAGGGACTGCCCAGGATGGATCCATCCGATCCATCGTTTCTGAACCAACCCTTCAAAAAGTAATAAATGGAACACGCCCGGGCTGTGCTGTGTCAGCCCCGGATTGGACATTTAGAACTCGCACATGACCCATCATCGTGTAAGCCGTCCTTGAGAAGCGCCGTAGCCTCGTCAGGCTAAGATAATGGAATACCTATTGCAGATTGATAAATCTATGGACGTATCAAGGCATCTCAAAAGCTTCTACAACAACGCTACATAAGATCCGCACTGGGCCCGCTTACAATGAAGCCAGTTTACGGATACCTAGGAATGGAAACGGCATTTCAGGGATCAGAGACGCATCGCATGCCAGACACAAGGATCCAAGCCCGATTCTGACAATGGACTGCCATTACTGCATTATGATTTGTGCAGTAATACATAAACGAGAAGCTTGGAATGAACGCAAAGCTCCATCTTCCGACGATCATTCCCAATATCCTCAGCGGTGTTTAGCATGATGAACCCCTTTTCTGGCCATGGGTTACATGCGCGAAACACGCATGTGTCGTTGATAGATTATGAGGCGTGATCCCATGGACGCCGCGTATCTCGGGCACGAACCTCTGCTGAGCTAAAAACAACCGCATTACGTCTGTATCTTGATAAAGACTTGGTCAAAGCTGTAAGCTAGAAGACGGATGACCAAGACGGGGACTCTTCTGGAAATTCTAGCTCGAGAAAAGGGGGCTGCAGAGTGTAGACCAAGACTACCGTACCCCCATTCCTTTAGCCACCTTTTAATAAGGCGCCACAGCGAGGGATGATTGCACTGGTGAGGTAAGAAGAGATCTGTAAGCAAAATGTAAGCGGCCAGTCACTGTATTTAGAAACCGTTTGTGAAGCTGGTCTAAGCACTAGGCGCGGCTGAATGAATGATACAGTAGATGCTTTTCACAAGGAACTCATCAATCACTGCAATTAGGCTCGCAGCCAATTAAAAGCCACCTCAGCCACAGTCAGTCACTAGCCTCAACCTTAGCACCTAACTTAGAACGCGTCGGTTCTCAACCTATTAACGCGGTTGGCTAGCTCATCTCAACTCCATCTTGTACTTCTTCACACCCTGTACCTGTGATTGCATTTACAGACGAGTCAGACCAAGCCCAAAGCCTCATGCTATAATTATTCAATCATCGTTCTACATTCTTGTCATCAAAGCGGGCCCAGGATGTCTCAAAGGGGTAAAAATGGAAATATTATGAGTTTTTTCAAGCCCGTGACAAGGTCGCAAACGCCAAAGGCTTCTAAAACCTCAACACCAAACCTGCCATCCCCAGAGCCACCTTCATCCCCGCTGGACCAGCAGACTACCACCCCTGTCAAGAAAACGGTACCATTATCACAAGATCGTGAGATCCAAGCCTCAGATGATGAAGATGACTTCGGGTCTTCATCAGACGACTCCCTCGAGGATCTATCCACTATCATTGGACGAGGTCGCCCAGGGCAGGCAACTCGGTCTCCTGTCCGTAATCCATTTGCGACTCCAAGGGCCAAGAGAACTGCGGTTGAGTTCCATGCGTCTCCGTTGGCGATAATACCGAAGCACAAATTCGATCTGAAAGCGCTGGCCAAGGATGCCCGACAGGACGATGCGACCAATGCAAGCTCGATTAGAGCTAAGGCTTTTTCAGAGCTTGGTGCTTCGAAGGATGAACGCATGGCAACAGATGTAGCATCACGAGATGCGATGGAGGATATCGTCAAAAACAACACCGGCCAAGACGCCCAGAAAGTCCTGAGAGCAGTTCAGAGAGCAGAGCCTGGCCAGTCACAACTTCGATACTGCTTCTTCTCCGAAGCCTATACACCAGCCACTCCCAAGGCCGCTCCTAAGAAGTTCAACAAAGGCCCTTGGAGACTATTGACACAGGGTGATCAACAGACTCGCGAGCAACATCTAGCGTCTGGAGTGCCCCTGACACTTATCCACCTGCACAGAGGGTTGCCAGATGAGCTTTTCGAATGGATCCTCAATGAGATTTGCACCCAACAGTCAAATCTCGTTGGACAAGAGTATTGTAACTTACTCAGCAGCTGCCCAGAGCAAATCGAGCGGCTGATCACGACTCAGCGACTGGAGCAGTTGTTTGATCGACTCGGTGCCTCTCCTGAGCTTGAAGAACGAGACTCAGAGTTGAATATGCTGAAACCCTGCGTTGAGCCTTATGAAGGACGCGACTGGTTGCCCCTCAGCTACTTCTTGTCACTCCTCACGGCCATATCCCCATACATGTCTCAGGAGTCTGTCGTTTATGCTGCACAGGTGCTGCTACGTATGTCGATGGACAAATTCCTTATCTATGACATCAATCTTCTGGTTACCTACGAAACCGCCATCGGAGGTCTCCTTGAAGCTGTTCCCCAACCCAGCTGGGATACTTTTGTAAGATGCTGCTTGACTTTGCGTATTAACGCCAGGCTAATATTGGAAACAGTGCTTGGAAACTTGTGCGCTATTGCATGCTCTAGTCAAAGCTCAATATGTAAGGACAAATACGCTAGCTTGTCTGTCGATTAGCAGAACCAGAACTCATGAGCTGAGGCGACGGCTGGCAGTGGTGTTCCTGTTTGACGATCCGACTTTAGGCCGCTATCACCCTGACGATACAGTGACTATTCGCGGCATCATCGAGCTTTTGGAACACGACGAATTCTTTGTTGGGCCCAAAACGGACTTTGCCGAATTACAAGCCAACATCCTCCTGCTCAATATTGCAGTGGATGACGGCTCATTTACCGCCTCTGATGATCCGGAAAAAGAGAAACAGTTCAATCACGATATCGACGAGCTTGCGGTTCGGCTGAGGGAAATTTGGCGGAAGATCAACGATGCGGGCATGAAGCTCGCTCGAACAGAAGCCAAGAGCGTCATAGAATGGGTTCAGCAGCGACTTGCACATTCAGTACGCACACGCCGAAAGGCGAAGAAGAGCATTTTCGACCTCCCAAGTCAGAAGGAGGATCCTTTTCTTCCAAAGCAGCAGGACTACATGAAGAACTTCCTGCGTAAAGCCCCGCAGAGTGTCCCAGAGAAGGTGATCGAGCAGCCTTCCCCAGAGGTGGATGAGGTCTTTCACGAAGCAAACGACAAAGACACTATTGTGGTCAAGTTCAAGTAATGTCAGAGAAGCTATCTGTGGGCGTACAGGGTCTAGGCGTACAGCGATTCACGGTTGTTTGTAGCGAGTTTTTGAACGTGTAATCAATTCTACCACGAGCCAAGTCCCAAATCAGTCAAAACAAGTTAAACACACAGAACACAGCCTCTAAACTACAAAGCACAGACTGATTAATAATGCGGGTCGCGGATGATTGGAAAGCCTCCCCAGTCGTGCACTCATCGAAGCGGGCTGGAGTACAAGTAGACGCACCCATATAGTTATCTATGGTGGCCAAGGGGGTTTAGTCGAAGAACTTGCGGTTAGGGTTCTTGCCAAATAGAGCCTCTCGTACTGCAGGCGCAGCGGACTCCTCGAGGAGTTTCAACCTAGCCTCGAAGGTGTTGTCGATGTCAATCTTTCCGTTTCCGTTGATAATGGCCACACCGCCGGCACTGCAACATATTAGTTTTCTGTCTCAAGAACCATTTCAAGAGAACGATGACGTACATTTCCTCAGGAAGAGGGTTCTCCTCTTGGAGCTTTGCCGTGACATCCTTTCCAAGCTCCTTCTTGAATTCCTTGGCGGCCTCCTCGATAGCCTTCTTGACAACGTCGAAGTCCTTCTTGCGCGAGCGAACCTGCAGCTCAGGCTCGTTGAGTGCATAGAAACCCTCCAACAGGAGACCCTTAAGGGCCTTTTGGTACTTGGCCTTGTCCTTGGCACCCTCGGCGAGCTTCTTCTGGGCCTCCTCGAATATGTTATCGAGCAGCTCCTGGCGGGAGCCGAGGACCTTGAGCCGCGTCTTATTGGCGACGGTGGAGCGGGTGATCTGCTGGGACATGGTGGCCTGCTTGAACTTCTTCTCGTACTGGCTGTCGATGGCGTCTGTCTCCTGGCGGACGAGCTTGGACTTTTCGATCTCGAACTCCTCGTTGGCCTTAATCTCGATCTCTCGGGCCTTCTCCATGGCTTCCTGCTTGATGAACGCCGTCATCTTGCTGAGCTCATTGTTGACCTGTTCCAGAATCGCGCGTTAGAATACTGGTGAGACGGGGGGATTGCGTCGTTTGGGTAGCGTACCTGCTGGTCGGACAAGGCGTGTTGCGACATGATGGGCGGATTTGTTTGATTATAGGATGTTCGAAGGGTGAGGAATAAGGAGTCGAGACCTTTACGCGGTCAAAGATGGAGTGATAAAAGGCTGGCGATGGCCTCTTGTTAGCAACGTCGGCGGACGAGGATAGACTATGATGGAGGTTGAGTGGAGTGGCAGTTAGTGGTTGGGCTGGCGTCACATCACAGCTACCAACTTAGCTATTACTGTGCTCCAGCAGGGAACCAGAGCTTGGGTGGTCAAGCCACAGTCCCACTAAGCTTTGATCAGGTTGTTCCCCATTATTTTAGGGTATACAGCCATTCAACGAACCCGATAAGAGACCATTATCGCGCATGGGCATTATGTAACTGCACCGCCGCTGTGGCTAACCGGTCTCGTGTTGGAGCTGCATGCCTCTACTCACGTCAGGTGTCCCACGACTCAAGCTTGTCCGCCTCCGACTTTCTTATTGATCAGTTTGAATCCGAGACATATGGCATCGAATTAAACCTCTCTTCGTATTTTCAGCATCAGTTGGTCTTCGAGTTTAGGCTCCCTTCTTCAGGCGCTGGCACCAACCGGCATACGCATCCGGTCGTCGACAGCCCGGCAGCCTTCCGCGTTACCTACTACTGGCGCCTCGACAAGCCATTCCCTTTGACCTATCGAACCGAATATACCTTTCACGATACTAGTGACACAAGGCGACCATTGCACTGAGGACACTGCCTATGCGCCGTCTCAACAACCCGCCTCAACTCTCCCCTGCCAGATGACCTCGGACCTGGCACAGGCGCAATGGGGTTGCTTGGCGGCATCTCTTCTGGAGGGAGCATAGCTGTACGTTGAGTACGGCATTTTGTTTCCCAGATAAAAAATGCTAATTCCATTGATTGTAGCTAGGAATTATTGTTGGACTGCTATCGACAAGTGTCCAAAGTCTGGGTCTAACCTTGCAACGAAAGTCGCATATACTCGAAGACGAAAAGGGACCTCACGATGTTCGACGACCACCATACCGAAGGAGAAGATGGCAGATTGGCATGGGAATGTTTATTGTGGCAAACCTCCTAGGAAGCAGTATCCAGATCTCGACACTTCCGCTCCCCGTCCTTTCGACGCTACAGGCTGCCGGCCTTGTCTTTAACTCGATATGTGCATCATTGATCCTCAGCGAACCCTTTACAAAATGGTCGTTCTCCGGCACAATTCTCGTCACAACAGGCGCCATATTGATTGCCATATTCGGAGCCATCCCTTCGCCGGCGCATGACTTGAATGAGCTTTTGGCGCTCATGGCGAGGAGGCCATACATCGTGTGGATGATCCTCCAGGCGCTGTTTGTCATTACCCTAGCGCTGTCCATTGATGTGATCAACAGCATGTCGAGTCTCTCTCACGACGCCCGGTTTCGACTAGCTCGAGGCATTACATATGGTGTCATCAGTGGAGATCTCTCCGCTCATGCCCTATTGTTTGCTAAGTCCTCTGTGGAGCTTGTCATCAAGACCGTTGCAGGACGTAATCAGTTCGTGCACTGGCAATCATGGGCGATTGTCCTAGCACTTATTACCCTGGCTCTCTGCCAGCTCTACTATTTACACAGGGGTCTCAAACTGGTTTCGACCTCTGTTCTTTACCCTTTGGTTTTCTGCGTTTACAACATCATTGCCATCCTGGACGGCTTGATATACTTTAACCAGACAAGCCTAATATCACCCCTTAGAGCATGTCTCATCGCCTTGGGGACAGTCATTCTTCTGTCCGGCGTGCTGGCGCTCTCTTGGCGCCTAAGCGATGAGCAGCATACGCCCGGTGTTGGCCAGTCGTCTCTTGCGCCTGGCCTTGGACTTGTGGAGGATACTGAGGAGGAAGAATCTCTTCTCGGCTCTGATAACGCCGTTGCTGATGATGATTCAACTCCTCATACATATCAGACATTCCCGCCTACGATTGATGAAACGCCATTGGTCCCCTCTCGCAAGAGAACCCCTCGGTGGGCTGAGCGAGCTGAGATTTGGGGCGAGTTAGAGGATAGAGACGAACCCAGTACCCCGGGCAACAGGCGGAGGTCCAGTACACTTCCGCCTCATACCGAATCGTCACCCTTGCTGCCAACGAAGAGGGCCCTCACAAGTGCTGGGGGCGCTGAAGAGTCCGGCCCAAGCACCGAGTCTACACCTCGAAGACTGACCCGACGGCGGCGGAAGAGCACAGGCTTCCCCGGCCTCGTCGCCCGTCGGCACCAGAGAAACAGAAGCTCCACAGACGCGGGCACCTTCAGCAACATACTCTCGATGAATTGGTTCAGAAGCAGAAGCAGACAGCCGTCGCAAGCTAGCACCAGCGACGGCTTCCCCTGGGGTACCGGATCCCAGCAGGACGGCGCCGAGGGAAGAGGTGATGCCGCTGTATGAATATGAATATGTCTACCTCATCTAGCATTCCGGAGTTCGTGAGAGAGGAAGGGAGGCGAACGAAAGGCGTTTTTCTTGTGTAGAGTTTCTCTTGGGTTTTTTGAATTACTATTCCGGTGTGGCAGATTCTTGGGCTGTGAAGATTCCCTTGTACGCCCGCTGTTTATATATATACGTTTTTAGGGGTTCAATGAATATTACTGAAGGCAACACACGTCGATTGAGGATGGGCATCTTCGTCACATAAGCTATTTTGTGTATTTCTAAGCCTTGGAACAGCATCCATAC
This sequence comes from Fusarium sarcochroum, assembly GCA_013266185.1. Classification (NCBI taxonomy): domain Eukaryota; kingdom Fungi; phylum Ascomycota; class Sordariomycetes; order Hypocreales; family Nectriaceae; genus Fusarium; species Fusarium sarcochroum. The sequence continues at coordinate 22,078 of JABEXW010000102.1, read as the reverse complement.
CCCTAGGAACACCAAGTATATCCTTCGTTGGAACAAATGCTTCATGATCGTCACCAAGGACTGGACTGGGCTTAAAAGCATATAAACTTTGCTTATGTCCATACATAGAAATTCTACATTGACTCTGTACTCTAATACATTTAAACCTGGCCCTCCAACACCAGTCCCATCTAGCAAATATTAGGCGGCCAGGGCCATCCTCTCATCCATATGAGCGAGAAAAACAACAGCAATAACTCCAATTTTCCTCCACGCTCCATACTCCAAGGCCCTCAACTCCGCTTCCCATCATCTCTTTTTGTTTTAGCGGTGAAACCTTGGTATGCAGGTAGATAATGAACTCCAATATTCCCAATAATAGCCATACTAATGCTGGAAACAGATCATGCGCCACGAGGGAATATGAAGAGAGGCGTCGGGTGTTGGTAAACCCCAATTCCGCATTGCAACTCTTCCTTGATCCTGTTTCAACTGCCCCAGCTCTCCCAAGATAAATACATAATAAAATAGGTGAGCAAGAACTCGTACGGTGGCTTGTTTGTTGTCTCGTCTCCAGCTTGGTGCGATGCGTGAAATGAATGCATAAATACGGCCGATCGATAAATGAGTAATTCCAAACAGATAGAGCCAGAAGCGTGATGAAAACATAATAAGGACCTTCTAAATGCAAATTTGGTCTAGGAAACTTCTTCAACCGAATGTACAGATATCAGAACATGGCGTGGGGGCCGAGTTTCCATTGGTGCTATGTGGAAACCAGGCTGAAGTAATGTGGCAATGCTCCAACAGGCAGGCTGTAACTGACAATGCTTATCAGATAGATGGGACCCTTCTTTGTTTCGTCGAAGAGTAGTTGCTGGGTACTCGCTTAGGCTTGAAATAAGTGTGTCGTTCGGTTGCAATTAGATTAGTGATTGAAAAGAGAGCGGTATATACGTGGGCTGCATTATGTCAACATGAACTCGCGGAGTCCTAGACACGGCTCGTGCTGGCTCGGCTGCGTTCGTCTTCCTCTTCCATGACATCGCTCAGTCGAGTAGGGTGATGATGGCGAGGAACTGTCTCCCAACCAGGGGTGGCATAGCCTTGACCTGAATAATCTTGAGGATCTGAGTATGCGCCAGTCCACTGACCCTGGCCCTGGCCCTGACCTTGGCCGCCGCCAGCAGAGGTTGAAGGAGAATCCTGTTTACCACTGGGTGGGTTGGTTGTGGCGGGCGTTGCATACTCTTCTGCTTCATCATCAGAACCGGAATACGTGGAGGGTGGTCCAGCGAAGGGAATCTTGTTTCCTTGGGCATCCAAAAGGAAGTTGCCATTTGCATCAATCACGTACTCACCTTCGCTGTAACCACCCTCTGATACTGGTGGTTGAAGGAGGCCACCCTGTTGGCGATATTGTTCGCTAGCATTCGCTGTAGGAGGCTGGTTCTGAGGTGACGATGTCGTTTCAGGCGGATAACCTGGGCCGTATTCAGTCTGATAAGCCCCTTGAGCTCGGCTGCTCTGATGTCGGCTAGGACCACCTTGGGTCATGGGAACAACCTGAACGCCTCCGACAATAGTAGGTTGTCCTGACTGGAGAGACATTGTTCTGTCGCGCTCCTCCTGTTCGCGCCGTCCGAGTTCCTCCCATGCTCGGCGCGCCTCCTCTTTGGATATAGATAGCTCCTTGCGCATCTCAGCGAGCTGTTTCTGGGCCTTGGAAGTCCCACGCTCGTTCTCAACAGCTTCTCGGATGGCGTCGGCTCGACCGCGACGCTCCTGATCCAGGGCAGCCTCCAGCATGGCATTAACTTCCTGTGCGCGCTCCAACTCAGCTCGAGTTTCAAAGAACCATCGCTGAAACTTTCGCTCAGAACTTGCGCGAAGACGCTGGAGCTCAACAACGGCGTGGAACAGATTGGCTCCAGCGGCGGATAAATCAGTCACCTGGCGGGCCAGCTGTTGATTTAAAGGATCACGGTTCAGCTCATCTTTGTTCTGTTCGAGCTTGCGGATCCAGTAGCTAGTGAGGCCTTCCCAGTGAGCGGACAACGTCTCCCATCGCTCAAAGGCATGGGGGAATGAGTTCCGTGGTTTGGAACCACCAGCAGCTCCTTGGTTTCCGCTCTCTGCGCCTTGCGCAGCAAAATTGGGCTGCGTTCCTTGTGGTGGGCCTGTAAAGGTTTGAGGGGGCGGTTGGTTGGTAGTGCCAGAGCGCCCAGGTCGAGTAGGTGGTACTTGTGAAGTAGTGCTTGCCCGGGGGCGGGCTGATGTGTTATCGGGGGCGGCTTGCGCCTGTCGCTGAGGGTTCATGGATTGACGCGCTTCCGCGTCAGGACCCTGCCCAGCAGCAACGCCAGCAGATCTACGTTGTTCCTCTGCTCTCCGAGCCTGCTCCAAGATGCGCGCCTCCGTTTCAGCCCTCTCGCGCTGTTGCGCCTCTGCCTCGGCGCGTTGCCGCGCTTCTCGAGCTGCGCGTTCCTGCATGATCATTCTCGGACCCCTAATACCAGAGGGCGAGCTTGTTTGACCAGGAGCAGCGGCAGGGCGGAAAGGAGAAGAGGCTGATTTGCCATTGGAGACTGGAGGCATGCCTCCAGAAGCCATAAGGTCGGCCATGCTTGCAGATTCCTCTTCAAGGTCTGGGGTGAAGGGATTGGGGTTGCGCAGCGCCTCCTCGAGTGCAAAGAGGATGGCGCTGTGGGTATGCTTGGAGATCTTAACCACAGGATGCGGCTCTGGATGGTCTGCAGGTACGGAAGGAGTCTGTCTCGGAGGGGATTGGGGATGTTCCGAAGACACCTCGTCAGGGTCCTCGGTCAGGTCCTGTGAGAGCCGTCGACGGAGCCGGGGGACTTGAGGCGGCGCCGAGCGAACTGGAATGAGTCCCAAGACAGTGGGATGATTCTCCGGTAGGTCGTCAACGGGCGCGAGGGTCGCCTTGGGCTCAAAACCGAGTGAAGCAGCTGCAATGTGGACTTTACGAGGTTCAGGGGCAGGGCTCGGAGGTGCGTCGAATTTGGGGGTTCGGCGAAGGCTTCGGGGCGTAGAAAGTCGCTCGATAGGATCCGACGTCTGATTTAGCAGTGGTCGTGAGCTAGAGCTGGGGACCTTTGACTGCTGGCGTTGCTGGTGCTGGGTAGGGGTCGTGGGCGCGTTAGGGTCGTGACGGTCGTAAGAAGCAGATGATGATCGTATTCTGGTCACTTCTGCGGCGCTGAAGGGGCGAGGAATTGGGGTACGAGAATTCGACAAGTTGAAGGCTCACCAGCGGGCGCTGGTGGTGTGTTGCGTTGTGTTGCGGTGGAGGGTCGTGATGGTGGAGTGGGGGAAGCTTTTGATGCGTTGTACAAGTCGGGTTCTTTTTCGAGTTGCCAACAACTGAGCAGATCAGAGTAGAGTAACTCGACTCAGCTCAACTCAAACTGAGGAAGACAGTGATGGTCTCGGGAAGGATGACCCAGGTCTCAGTCTGAATCTACTAGAGACAGAACCGAGAGTGTAATTGCCCGACTGGAATGTTGAGGCGAGCGAGCGAGGTTAAGGTAAGAGAGTAGAGTCGGGTGAGTCTAAGTGCGGGCCTAAGACTATGGGTATCGGCTGGTGATGTCAAAAAAAGCTGGTGGCAGGGAACCCAAAGTTGGGCCCAAAGGTGGAAAATTGGGGGGGCTGGTACTAGGAGCTGCAGTGACCGCCCACCAGGCCAAAGTCCAGACAAGCCCAGAGGTCCCTAAGAAACGAGCCACTAATACAAGAGGATCTCGAGCTGCAAGCACTTCGCACACACCGCACGCGCACGCGATATGTGAAATTCCCAGCTCACGAGGTGATCAATCGCTCAATGGAGTGACCGATTGCTTCATGCGATTGATTTTGTAAAAACGACGCGACGCCAACACGCGCAATCGCATATATCGCTTTCGGGATCCTAGCACAGAAGGGCAGGCAGGGCAAGGCAAGGTAGGTTTGTCCGTCAACTTGCGCGCGCCTGGCCGTAAAATTAATTGGTTCCTTCGGTTTGCCGGGTGTCTTTATTGAATCCGTTTGAAGTTCTTGTTCGTCCAGCGAATCTGATCCCGTTTCGGTCTTGGTAATCGCACGCGCAATAGCTCATGCGTTGTCGCGAAACCGGCATGCGCAGCTCGGAGCCCGTAATAGCAAGTAAGAGCTGCAGAGGCAGCCGAGTAAGGTAAATCAAGCGGCTGGGGAAAGAGAAAAGCAAGGGCAGCGCAACGCCAACATGCTCCTTGCAGGCCAATGGCGACTTTCCGAGACTCTCAGTATCCACGTATGTGTTGAGATATCACCATGATACGCGACGAGACATTTATTAAGTGTCGATGATGAGAGATGAAGATGAAAGTTGGAAGGGGAAGAAGAAGGAAACGCGCCCTGACGTAAGGTAGGCACCAAGCTAAGAAGCTGCGCTCCTCCCTCGACCAGCTTGCACTTGCACTTGCACCTGCACCTGCACCGCCGCGCCGCGATTAATGACTTAATTAATTAATCGGTTGCGCCAGGATTTTAGCTGGGAAGGTCGATCAAGCTCTGCCCATGCTACTACTAATGCTACCTCTTTATGACCGGGGGTGAGGATCCATCTCATGAAACTGGCATTAGCCTGCGAGATGTGATAGCCTCGATAAGTTCACTTTGAACAATGTTCGACGTTGTCCGATCAGCAACTGCAGCCGAGTCTCTATCTGTAATACAAAAGTTTATGAATTGTAGCTTCTATTCTAATCGTTCTGTTTGAACTCATCCTAGAATCATCTAAAGTCCTACGAACTTGATACCTACCTAGTGCCCGTCTCTAATACGATAAAGCGAGTACGAATGACAAAGTGAATCGAACAATCAATCTCTAATAGATAGAGGTCATTGCCGAAACCATTTGAATTACCGTCTGTCGGGCATTGTCTCGGGACGGACAACTGGCGTTTGACCCGTCTACCCGCTGCTTTGACTGGCTTTAATGCATGGTGTCGGCAATTTAAAGCTTCAGCAATCTAAGTCTCGTCTCATCTCATCTCATCTCATCTCATCTCACCTCACATTACCTCGCCTTATCTGACCTCACTGACAAGGACTGGCTCTCATCAAACAATGTCTGCTTCTTTCGCTTCTCGTCACCCCAGCCGTTGTCGCACGACGGCGCGTAGTGGGCAGATTGCAGGTCGTTTGGGAGCTTCGACCACCAATTCCCACACGTCGAGGCAGCGCATAAACCAATATCTGTCTGACTGCACTCTTCTCGACCGCCCCTGGAGAACAGGGTTGGACGTTGAAGCAGAACCCGAAAACGCGGTGCGCACGACTACCCAACGCTGGGGAACCTAGGGCACCTGAGCGGACCACGTCTAAGAAGACGAGGCGGACGGTACCATTGGGCTCGAGCTCGCAGGCAAAACCACGTCGCTCGACCAGGGAGCGCTAGTTAGGGCTCATCTTGTTAAGAACTTGTCGTCCGTCACCGGGCCCCGGATCTTGATCCCCAATCCTGGACTCCCAGCCCCCCTGGTTTTGGCCCAACTTTTCCCTCAAGGAGAGCAAGAGAGCTTTCCGTTCTCCACTGCACCGAGCAGCTGGTTGACTTGGGCGAATTGGGAAGTGGAAATGGGGCCGAGTGCAACGCTGCGTCATGGCGTTAGACGGACAACCGTTGACTGCCACGTTTCCCACAGCTGCATACAGTATATGCGGCTTCGAGGGGCCTTTGTCGAGTTTGATATTAACTCAATTCTTCGGGCTCAATCTTCGAGATGCGTATGTTTCATCTGGCAGTCAGTAAAGAATGAATGAATTACTCAAACCTCAATAACCACTGTAAAGATTAAGCTATTACACACACTTCAATCAACCTATCCCAAAAGGGGCCTGGAGGGGCGGGAACCACGGCACGCCCCGTTGTAGGGTCCTCCATCACCAATCAAAGTCGCCGTTGCCCATTTCCATTTCGTCCTTAGGTTGGTTCGAGCTGAAGCTGGAGCTGATAAGACAAGGCTTGGATCATGGATTTTGGATCGCGTTCCTGGCATTAAACTGTCGAATCTTCCCAGAAACTCAGGTGGTCTTTAGACGCCTATCAGATCCTAGCTCTTCTCATTTCCGCATCCCTTTAAGCGCCTCGCGGGTATCTCGCATACTGTTGGGGTTCCCTGATTTTCCTGGCGTCTCCCATGTTGTGCATTTCCGGTCCTGGCAAAGGCGCTTTTCGAAACAGGTATGGCAAAGACGACTCAATCCATTCGCTGGAGGCGCTCCGTCTTGGTGAAATCCCATCCCTTCCGTCGGCGTTTGACTTTTCCATCGTCTGAGACAGCCCAGTGAAACATGATAACTCAGGCCCAGACTGTCGCCGCTCTGTAGGGTAATTCCTCGACAAAAAGTGACCGTTGTGTGAACACTTCAGTTCAAGTGGTTTGATATGAGGGCTGTAGGGTTAATCAACCCGATAGTCGTGTCTTACTAAGAGTTCCCCCTCTGGTGTTTTCTGATGTTGTCGGCAGGTTACCGGATAGCGTGTCCGAATGAAGCCATGTGAGCGGGTGGCCTTGAGTGTCTTGACATAGTTCGTGAATATCTTCCAACACCACGAACATGAGAAGAAGGCATATAAACCTCTACTGGATGTCATGTCATCTCGATCAAGGGTAGTTTCTCACTGGGTGAGATATGGAGGAAGACTAGAAGTTTAATGAGCCCGTCGCTTTCTTATAACGAGCTGGGAAACTGGCAAACCAAGAGTGTCTTGGGTGATCGAGCGATCGAGTAAAATCGTGGTTGCAACCAAGAAATACTGCCTCTCGAGTTGCGCCCTACTTGAAAAAAAAAGCCAGTTCCTGAGATATCCGATCCCACTATTGGACAAAATCACCATCGTACTTATCTCACTCAACGCGCCACAGAGATGTAGGTGAGCTTCATCGAGATCGTTGCGATGATTTCTAGACGGTCAGATTATCTCAAACACCATCAAGCAGCGAGCCAACCAGTCGATAAGGACTAAGGGGCTATTATTCCTTGACGTAGATCGCGATCGGTTGACCTGCCATGCGAAACGTGTCAGTACGGTTCCCATATTGGTAGCTTGGATATCAACTGGGTATCGGGACTGAGATTCAATAACTCCACTATCTGCCAAAATATCAGGATGAGAATTGTTGGGATGAGAGGACCATGCAGCCAAAAGACATAGTGCTTGTGTTCCTCCTCAAGATGTCCAGTTTGGTCAGTTCTCTCTTTCTCGGGGCTCAATATTGAACGCAGCCAATATGCAGCCAAGGTGCCAGCATCCTCCATCTTTACATCCCAGCTGACAGAAGACCGATCTGGCATTTGCTCGATCGCAACTATGTGACAAGCGCTGCCTCCTCGGGCAGCACCATTACCATTCCTCCCCTCGAGGTGACACCAAAGGTTTGACGTCACGACTTGTGTCCCTCCTGTGTAGAAGGGCAAGAGACACCAGATCGCCGATCGAAAATTGCGAGAAGCTTGTGATTGAGCAATTGAGAGCTGCGAGCCCCTGGCCCTGGCATTGTAGCTGATGATCTGACACAAGACTTTTCAAGACATGCATTACCCAAAGTGTCAAGAGAAGGGGGCACTAAGGCCCAAAAACTGTCGGATAGCTTTGGTTGTTAGCTCTGAGCAAGGGGTTTAATATCTGCGTCTTGAAACTGAGCAGATTCGCTACGGAAACATTGAGATGCGGGGAAGAAGAACCAATACAACGTCGGGGGAGAGGCACAAAATGCACAAAAGAGGGAGGATCTGAGTGAGGTTGCACGAGATGGAGGGGACCCTGCGTCTGCCACAGCACCAAGAGATGGGTAGACTAATGCAGAGTGCAGCACACGGCATCAAGGATCTGCGAGCTGACAGTTGATTAGTTGAGAGCTTCAAGTCAGGGATAATTTTTATGCTCGTTTAATATATCAGTATTGTACTTGTCATTTTTCAGTATCGCTTGTTGTTTTGGTAGCAAAATACTCAAGTAGGGTCATGTTTAGCTCACTGTAGCCCACGGTCGTCTATCTTCTTTCAGCTAGGTACTGCACCTAAGCTACCTAGGTAGGTAAGGTCACACTGTCACTGCCCTCTCACCCACTAACAATGGACCTCTGTCCTTCCCGTCCATGCTCCTTGAACTCTCCTCCACCATCAGTTCTCTTCACACAGAAGCCCAAGATCACAACCTCTCTCATGGAGTAGTCTCCAGTCCCAAGACCGCGCGGAGTCGCCGGCCTATGCATCCAGATACAATCCAACGTTTTTCTCAATCACCAAGGCGCGTTGCTATGGAAAGTGATCCACCATGTTTTAGTACCTACTCAATCAACGCTCATCCGACGAAATTCTGAGCTATCGGAGACAGTGTCTCACGACTCCACTTGAAAGCCGCGCAGGTCCCTCGTTTCGACGATACAACAAGCAGGGAGGATGTCTCTACACTCGAAGCACCGGTAGGTGCCGTGTCAGTGTCAGTGTCAGTGAGCTCGACTCGTCTTCCGTCTACTCCAGCTGGCCAAGGTCTTACTGGTCTCCATGTTGAATGTCTTATCCAGAATCTGGCCTGTTGAGTTGCTTCAGCTTCGCAGAGCGCTCAGACGCGTATCATGCCAAGCCTGGCAACGCGCACTGCCACCATTTGCGAGGATGCTCACGGGAATAGGGGAGAACAGCGCCATGCGGTATGGTGCGAGCTACCAGCCTCGGGCGACACTACGGTCCTTATCACTGACAAAAGATTCGACTGCTCAAAGAGTCGCTGACTAGGGGCTTTGAACACCAGCCTTCTCGCTGATCTTTGGCACAATTCGGTACATTCCCTAGAGACCGAATCTCATGAGCGCTGTGTGTCTCGACCCAGGACTATGGGCCCGATGCCTTGGAAACCTGCCGACGCGTTCAAGGGAAGGTCGCAGCGGGTGTCGTACGGAGACACTAACGAGTCTGGCCTTGCGTAAATAAGTGAAATACAAGGAATCAAGTTCGCTGAGGTCGTCTGGATGCCAGCGAACCATACCACAGCTGCTCAAAAGATCCTTTGCTTTACACGTATGAGTTAAGTGTAGCGAAGCGTGTCCCTCTGCCCGTTTTCCCTTTGTTCGTCCTGAGTAGGGCTATTTTCGTATCCTGTAGTGTACTTACGGATATAATTCTCCTACCCGGATTATTATCTCAAATTGCTTCTTTCTGCGAAAGACGCACTCACGGGACTTGGCATCACCTGTCAAACAGGCCACAGCAAGTGCTGCGTAGCAAAGCAAAGCAAAGATGCATACTTCTGCAGTAAACTCTTACGAGTCTGCTGCAGGACTAGAAAAATTGACAGTTAGAAGCATGACGCAAGGGACAGCTCGCGTCTGCATACCAAACCCGCGAGGCCCGAGCCCGAACCTAAGCCATAGTCTAAGCCTAAGCCCTTCTCCAAAATACAAATGCCGGAATGCTCGACGTTGTCTGACAAGAGGGATGGCTAGACTTAGTAGCCCCTCTATTCCAGGAATGCCCCTCCAGGTCAAGGGGGCATGCTTGATCAACATAGACACATGCAATGCAGCGCCTCAAGTGGGTGTGGTGGCTCCACGCTTATGTTTCAAACAACCTTTGACAGCTTCTCTTGCACATCTATTTGTATATCATGCCGTCTGCATCCCTGGTTTGTTCACTTTGACACCAATATTGTTGCAAGTTAATTTCATGCTGCCAATTCAACGATCCACCATGGAGCGCTCTAGCAAATTGGCCGACCTTAAGCTGGTCTCCAAGTATTATCCTGTCACCAATTACTCGTACCCTCAACAGACCGAGGGCCAACCGCACTACGCAAGAAGCCGTTTCTCTGACGATAGGGCTTCATTGGGATCTGAGGGTTCTTCCCCCAGTCTGATCGACGACCGGACAGATTCGGAAGTCTCTTTGGACGATGATTATCAGTACCATGCCCATGCTGCTGAGTTATGGGATAGCTTCTGGCTTCCAAGCAAGACCACCAACCCCGAGCTTCAGTCTCGAAAGCAATACCCGGCATTGATCCCATCTCCCCAACAGCAACGGCAGCAGGCAGAGCAATACCGTATCAATGCATGGCCTCTTTCTGAACACTCTCGAGGCCGAAGTCGAAAACCTGTGGCAACCTACTCTCCCTTCCCAAAGCCGCTTCCTCTCCCACCTCGAACCGCACCACTGGTTCCATCTTGGCAATGCTCTCGAGATGTAAAGCAAAAGCCCCAACGTCCACCTCGCCCACATGAAGAAGTGTATGTTTTCCGCTCTCTACAAAGCACACCACTCTCTGCCCACTTTCCCCTTTCCCCGGATTCACATAAGACGACCTTCTCCCAACCCGCCACACCAAAGGATTATCGTCCATCAACGTCGCTGGAGATGCGAGTTTCGACACCTACAGAAGTTGGTTCCTACTTTGCCATCGCTACGCGCCACTCTGCCACACACCTTTGTCCACCAAACTCCCAACCACTCACTTCCCACATGCTCACAAAGAAGTCCCTCCCTTGCATGAGGCCGCTTCCGCCGACGCCACAACCGGAGGCGGAGGCGGAGGCAGAGCCCGAGCCCCACTCCGTCTTTGAATACGACGATGATTCTGATATTGAATCTGGGGGCCGCTCATTTTGGTTCCACCGTCGGTCCGGAAGTGATCAACGGAAGACTGGTCATCTAACTGCACCTTCATCACCACGTAAGCGACAAGGCGATGTGATAGGGCGAATGCTAGGACGACGAAGCAGAGGATGACGACCAAAAACTTTCTTTCTTGTATTTGATACCAACTACGACTGTCTCAACGACCTGCGCCACAGCTTTGTTTTTCCTTTCATGAATTGAGTGGATATGACATTTCCACCACACGTATCGACGTTACTAGACGCAACATGACTTTTACAACGACCTTTCTTACGGGGATCAACGCCGAGAGAAACCAGCACGGAGTTCCGGAAAACCCTCAAAACCTGGGGTTGAGCGGGTGGAATGCACACCACTCGTTTGTTTATTTTTCCTTTGTTTATACTGTCTTTAGCTCCAAGGACCAGAAGCATTCACGAGCAAGTGTAAAGGGTGGCTGGGCCTTTGACGGCGAACAAAGGTGCGGGGGCACTTAAACTGAAGGGATACATGCTTTGATGAAAGCGCATTCCTTGTTTGAGTACGAGAGGACCAAAAGGGGAAAAGGCAATAGGGAATTCTTCACGACACCGATTCTTCTTTGCATATTTTTGAACAATCGACGTTAGTTACTAAAATAGTTCATCGATGACGTCTTGTAAAGTGGTTTTGTTCCAACGTCGAGATCATGTGCTACGCTTTGTTGATTTGTGAATACCTTCATGTGGTTGGCGATGTCTTATCCGGCCACCTGCGTGCGTTCCCTATAACGGTAACATCACATACGTACTGAACCAAGGTATCATGCGTGAAATGTCTGACACTCAACGACACTCGAGTCTGCAATGACCCAAACATCGATTCTCGTCTCTTCATATCCATTCGTTCTAGATCTTGCCAGCCATACATAAACATTCTAAAAGCAACCGAGACACAGCTTTTTCTTCAACTCCGATGAAATCCCTCCGAGTGACCACAGCAACATGATACATTCCAATACATCCATTCCTTTCGTCGCAGAAAACAAGACCCAGAATCTCTCATCATCGACGTACACAAAAGCCGTCGTCTAACGTGTGAACATCAAGTATTTACCCTTTCTTCCGAAACGCCAAAACAATGCAACCAAAAACAAACGCTTCGAGTAATAAATAATCCAAAACCAGACGCGTCCAAAAGCAAACCAACGCAAAAACAACCAAATCATAGCCAGGTTCGTATCGTCAGATGACTCTCGGAAATCTCATAAATCTCTCCTGTATAACACATTACAGCATCAGTCCGTTCATATGAACGTCGTCATTATAGAGATCTTGAGGATCCCAATTTTTTTTCCGTAAATCGTTTCATGGGGCGAACGCTCAGGCGGCGCTCATCGCGGCCTGCTGCAACGCCAAAATACCACATCGATTGCTCGCGGGGATCAGCACGGTCAAGACCCAGGCGGGACTTCAGGTCTGCGGTGTCACGGACAGCCAGGAAGGCGGCGTCCTGAACCGTATCCTCGGCAGTGCATAGGGCGATGAGCTCGGCGAGACAGTCGACGGGGTGGGGGATGCGGAGGGCCTGACGGCCGGGGATCATCAGGGAGAGGCATCCCAGGTAGAGGAAGAGGAAGGCGAGGAGGACGCCATAGACGGGCATGTTGGGGAACATCTTGACCTGGCCACGGTAGTTGGTCAGGGCCATGAAGAGGCCGCCCGCAAGGATAGGGATGAAGATGAAGATGGCCGCCATGAAAGAGGTAACCGCAACGCGCCAGTGGCCGTTGCGAAGGGCGTTCCAGGTGCACTGGAAGGGGAGGCAGGCGGTGTAGTCAGTGAGGATAGATTTGGACGCAATGGCGCCTGAGGGCTTGGATAGGTCTGCCCAGGGTTGGTGGACGCGCAGGGCGTGATCGACACTCTGGAAGAGCAGGAACATGACCATGCCCAAGAGCGAGGGGATAAATGCATAGAGGAAATTGGCAGCAGAGAAAGCTCCGCTTCCTGGTCGGGCTGGGACTTGAGGGAAATAGCCCTGGTCCAGCCTGGTCTGAGGCAGGAAAGAGACGATGAGGATGGCCAGGATGAGGAGGGTCATGAGGATCACTGAGCCCAGGATGACGGGAGTGCGCAGGGCAATGGGCAAGTATCTATAGTGCGCGTAGCGGGCCTCGGCCTCGAGGTCATCGCGGGAGGATGCAGGCGAGATGTTGTAGCTGGCCTTCTTGGGGATGATGTTGTACGTTCTGCGATCGCCTTGGGCATCCTCGCCCACGGATCCGATACCGTACCACATACCACCTTGTGTGCCATCCATCTGCCAGTATCCGAGTCTGTCGAGATGACGGTCTCGAAGCTGGGCCTGGAATAGGGAGCTTCGCTGAACCACATCAACGCCCTCATAGCTTCGAGTAGTATTGCTTTGGCTCAAGAGGGGAAGAAGGTGACCAACGGATCGAATATCCCACAAGAGTCCTGTCCAGCGGTTAAGCCAAAACACCATCAAGATGATGGTCGCTATTAGCAGCAAGATGTAGAGCGCGACAAGTGTCCAAGTGATACCCTGAACGGCAGCCCAGACCCAACTCTGGTCCTTGAAAATGCACGAGAAAGCAGTGCTCATGAGGGGAATGGTAAAGTTAGCAAGCCACGTGCACACGCTGAAGAACTGGAATTGCCATGGTCCTGTCAACGAGGGCACGAGGAATGTTAGAGGATACAGTCGTCGGAATAGTGCGAGGTATCGGGCTCGGGGTTCTGCGTCAGCCATGGCCGTGAATGGAAGAGTTCGCATTGACGCCGAGACGACAGATTGTGCGAAGATGAGGATGATGCCTGCAAAGATTTGAGGCAGAATGCGAAACAAGAAGTATTGACCGCTGTAAATACTTCCAGGGTAAGGTGTGAAACCATCGTCTTGCTGGGAGTAAACGGCGCAGAAGATGAGAGCGACTATCATCAGCAAGCACATGAAGGCCAAGATGCTCATCGAGACTGGTCGAAGAACGGTGGGCTTAAAGGTGAGAGGAGGATGCGCTCGGTCGATGGGGATAGATCTAGGGCGAGCCTTTTCCCGCTGAGCGAATTGATCAGGCTCCGAGTGATTTGAGGGAGTTGGTGATTTAGGAGGGTTTGTACCGTGGCTTGCAACTGGTGCATCATGGTGCTCAACGGGTTCATGGGCCTCCTCGAGAGGAGCCCGGGTCTCGATCGGTTCTGGTAGGCGATCTTCGACGTATGCGGGCTCTGGGTGTGTCAAGTGAGGATGTCTCATCTCTTCATCGGTAAACCGTCGAGATTGGGAGTAGTTCTCCTCATCGTAGTTCGAAGAACCCGAGGGGAAACGGAAATGCGCAGCAGATGGGCCACCGTGATCACGGGTGAGCGCGGCGAGCGCATATTGAATGTATGGTGTATCATCGACACCAGGAGTGACCTTGCCAGCGGCGATAGTCAGCTCATCTTTAATGCTCGCCATGCGAGCTGAGTTCTCGGCGGCGAACATGGCTAATTGCGCCTCGTCGAACCGAACAGATCCAGGCGTAGCGGTGTGTTGCGTCTGAGTCGGAGGTGTAGGCGCTGTGAAGCCTCGCGGAAATCTATTAGATACAGGAGGAACAGTGTGATGTGTTTGTGTTGGAGGTGTAGGTGCTGCGAAACCTCCTGGAAGTGCAGAACCAAATAGTCGGTCGGGGCCGTAGATCTCAGCTGATGATGCCGTGAGCTTGGATGCCGGGAGCGAAGGTGGTGATGGGGCGAAGAAGAGAGCGCCAGGTGGTGATGCTGAAGGGTTGGTTGATGTTTGTCCTACACGCTGTCTAAGATCATAGTATGGGTGTAGAATTGGTTGAGATGATTGATCGTCGTCGTCAATTGACTGTTGAGCAGCTGAATTTCGTTTGCTTGAAGGACCTCGACCTATGAGTGCATACCCGTCAGCGACACCGACAGACGAAGCCAGTAGTGCAGGATTTCGGATGTGGACGTTTCTTGGGGGAGAAGAGGGTGTAGTGAGTGCTACGTACGAGGTGCTTCCACGAAGTCGAAGTTGAAGTTTTGGAAGTTCATTCTGGGTGGGATGAGATAAACTTGGAATGCAGACCGACTTCCTGCTCCACACGCTCACTCACGAACACGTTGACCAATTGATAGCTCGAAACAGGATGCAAGAAGAAGAACTGTAACTGCATGCTGCAAGCTAAGAGGAAAGAATGAGATATGGTTGGACTATGAGGACTCTTTGCGCGAGGTTGGGTTCCTTGGAGAGGCTGGTAATGGAAGAGGCCATTCCCAGCCCCCGCGCCCCACCAAGAATGGCCCTTGAGACGGGGTTCTGGGGTGATAACAGGGAACAGGTACTTACCACCAAAAGTAAGAAAAAAAAGTTGTCAATGCTGAAGCACAGACCGATCGGAGACTTGATTTTCAAAATGTTCTGTATTTTTCGTGGGAAAATATAGAAGAAGGAGGAGAAGTTGGGCACACAGAAAATTCGGGTTCTCATGCGATAATGCACCTCAGCCAACTGCTGTGTTGTCACAGCACTTCTCGTTGGACGATGAACAAGGCCAACGCAAAGTGCCACTAAGCCTATCAAGGTTTAGCCTACGCGGCCCGCCGGGAGCTTGCCATTACGGCTTGAGCTAATCCATCCTCCGTTAAACTGATCTGTGTATGGATGATGCATGTGATTTCTACAAGTCAAATGTACTATCTGATGGACATGAACATGGAAGATTGCCTGTCTGTTTCAGTTTTGATAGAATACAGTTTTCAGAGTTATCCTTTGCAAATATTGATCAATCATGATAAAGTGACGTCTGTCGCACCTAGGGCTGACTGATTTGACAGGGGCCTGAGACATCTACCAACCTCCTCCAGCCGGAACTCACTTTAAGGAACGCCTAGCTTAGCTTCCAGCACAGCTCCTATTTGGGAACTTGCAGTATCCGAATCAGTATCCGTAGAACTGTTTCAGGTCCGAATGTACCTAGTTTAAATGACATCTAACCATATTTCAGCCTAGCAGTGATGGAAGGTTTCGAGAGCTCCAGGGTGAAAGTGGTGATACTACGGGAGTATGATACAACATTCCCAACGTCAAGGACTTTCAGAAACTAGCTGCATGCCTCAAGTAAATAGAGAGAGATATTCGCATCCAATTAAGTTAAATTATTTCGGTAGCCGTAAATCCTGGTGTAAGTTATCACATTGCCGATCTCAGGACCCCAGAGCTGACAAAAGCAACTTCAGCTCCCACCAACTGAAGCTCCACGATCGCCTAACCCACTTACACTTAACGCAAGGGCACGAGCCGCACTTCCTGCCTCCTCATGCAAGGCACATGCAACATCAAATCCAAAATTAAATTGAAAGACTGGGATTACGATTTTCCTCGATCTTGATGTGTCTGTCTCACCCTTTGAGAGGCTGGTATTGGAAAGGTTTAGGATCTGGGATCTCCTTGCTCCCTGCGTCATGGTGGTCAAAACGACAAGGGCGAGCAACCTGAAAAGAAAACCCCGTTATTACCCAGGACTTTGGAACGATTGCCGATTGGCAACCAGGTAAATGGATTTTTTTTTTCGTTATGATGCTAGACAGCCTGATCTCCCGTCTTGTGAGACGAAGTGGTGGCTGGCCGAGATTGCTACGGAGCCACCCAAAATTCATGGTTGGCTTTGACCACCATCACTATCAGGCTTCAGACGCCAGCTTTCCAGCCTCTTGTTGCGCCTCGTAAAAATAGTCGCGTGTCATATCCAACTCCCCGTACTGAGCTTGAGTCGCATCATGCTGAGCTTCGTAGAAGCTTGTTCAGTTTGAGTTTAAGCACCCTCAGAGCTTCATCATTGAGAGGTAACGGTGCGTCCAAGCTCGAGCTCAGTTGGCAGAAAACAGATGAGGTACAGTCACGTGACACTCACTTAGTCTTGTCTCTGTAAGCCTGAGATAATCAACCCAACCTAATCTTTAGAAGCTAGGTACCCCACAATTTTGCAACACTCAGAGATTGACCAATCCGCTGAGCAATGATTACAAAGTCAATTACACGACGAAAACACTTAGCTATATCTTGTCAGCGTTTTGCAATCATCATAAATTGAATATATTCCAATGCAGGTATATTCTCGTGAATTCGGCAAAATTGTCTATATATGTTTCGTTTCAGTTCCTTGATTGCGATTTTCGTCGCTACAATTTCCATCATCATCATCTACTCACCAGCAAACAACTACATCACTCAGATCCAACAACTTACAACAAATCTCATTTTCACAAACAAAACTTCAACAAACATACCTACTTCTGAGAGTCCAATGATCAGCGCTGCAAAGAACATGTCTAAGTCTCTCCGTCAAGCCAAGATCACTCCCCATCGCTCTAGCAGCAGAGGGCACAGCGATCATGGCTGGCTTTCCACTTACCATAGTTTTTCTTTCGCCGACTGGTATGACCCGAAATTCACTCATTTTGGCTCTCTTCGTGTCCTCAATGAGGATCGCGTAAAGGCCAACTCGGGTTTCCCCACCCACCCTCACCGGGACTTTGAGATCTTCAGCTACATCCTTGGCGGAGAACTTACACACCGAGACTCAATGCTCACCAAGGGCAAGGAGGGGGGACAATCTGACAAGTTCTACCGCATGCACCGCGGCGATGTTCAATTCACCACTGGAGGAACTGGAATTGCCCATTCCGAGTTCAACGAGCACAAGTCCGATACTGTGCACTTTCTCCAGATCTGGGCTATCCCCTGGAAGCGTGGCCTGGTTCCTCGATACCATACCCGTAACTTCAGCGAGGAGTCCAAGAGACTGGATTTTGTCAAGATCCTGAGCCCCCTCAAGGGAGGCGACGAAGCCACGGCCCAGCAGGAGAAGGACGCCGAGCCTGTCATCCCTGACACCATCCCCATTCACGCCGACTTTGTCATGGCCGCTGGTATCATCGAGCCAAGCAAGAAGTTTGAATGGATTGTTGGAGGGGGTGCTACTGAACAAACAAAGAGAAAGGTCTATGTGCACTTGCCAATGACCAAGGGAGGAAAGGCTAAGATTCGGCTGGACGGCCGGGAGGATGCTGAGATCTTCGAGGGTGATGGCGCCTTTATTGAGGGTGTCAGCGCCGGCGATAAGCTCGCAGTGGAAAGCATTGGCGAGGTAGAGGCCGAGGTTATCGTCTTGGATACTGCTTAGATCAAAAGAGTTGGTATCAACTCTGGCTGAACCGGGCAGAGCGATATCGTTCAACGAATGTACTTAGCGTGACTCGGTGAAATTGAATCTTATAGAGCAAATCTCGTGGTCCCCAGTTAGCTATTCTCTTAATTTGATGTGACTGATAAGTGGAGGAATCTTTCTACCAGGCCGGAGGAAAAGCATCAATGACAGAGATGCTTCATTCTAACGGAAGTGTTGATTGCGTTACAGGAAATCCAACTCGGATGGTCCCCATCTGTGGGTAAGTTACGAAGTGCGTAGAAAAGCGGGAGTTTGATGTTGGCCAAGAGGTTGCTTATCCACCATGATCCAAAAGGAGTGAAGAGTTGGCAAGTCCGTGTTACGTCCTGTTGGGCTATGAATGTGACAGATCCATTTACACGGCGCCCCGGAGATGACATTCAGCCCATGAACCTGTGGACCAGTCCCTGACACTTCTAGGAGGGTTGTCGATCACCGGTGTCGTTCGGGATCATTGCAGGGTAGCCGAAGCAGGTAGTGTCAGAGGTAATATGGATCTAAGTTCAGATCCTACCTCCAGACAACAATAAGATGATATCCGACAGCAAACAAATAGAATCGGGGTCATTATTCGGTCTCTGTCCCCGGTCATCTTTGGAGAAGTATTGAGAAATGAAGCCGAGAAGCACAATGGTAGCATGCTGGAATGAGGGGCACTACGTAGTACCCTAGTATATTCTGTAAAGCACGTGTCTTGCTGATGTCAAGAGGGCTTGTCTTGGCATGATTCTGGTGTTGCTTGCCGAGCTGACAATTTTAGGTTGGTGGGGGACGATGCCATAAGAGAAAATGAGGTGAAGATGGATGGGGGAAGACATAGAAGCTGGCTACTTGACGCAACTACATGTCGCAATCTAGCTTGATAAATAAACTTTCCATATAATAAGACATCGAATATTAAGAAACAAATAACGGGAAAGATTAATTTCACTGTACTGATCGAGACCAAAGTACATATTGCCAAATATTGAACTAACTAACAACATGGCTAGCGTTGTTTTCGAACGAGACTATGGGTTTTTGAGTGGTGGCGGGCTCAGCGAAAAGAAAAGGAAACCACGCTTAAGGACAAGCCGAAGAAACTATCGTTTGACTCCTTTTCGTTATCTGTTGGGTCATTTGGATTAGTACGGTTTCGCGGCCCGGCCATGAGTCTTATCTGCACAAAATAGACATGTACGGTACAGCAAACCCGTTTTATGTCATTGATAGGGTAGGTGCTTCGGAAGAAAGCGAAGAATGACGATCAAGACCCTGGATCGGCAATATCCCAACGTGGACAGAGGCCGACTCGGTTAATCAGGGGTTCTTACCTACCCTGCCTGACAGAACATCGCCAAGTCGTTGAAGAACCTTCCCTCCCTGCACATTCAGCCTAACACGGTCAAACTCCTGGTCAAAACCTCCGGCGTCGCCAGGGGTTGATGGCCTAGAAGAGGAACTCAGTAGCCAGCGGTGACAGTCCAGGTCCAATATCTGCGCTAACAATTTAGCCCTACAGCGCGTTAACGAAGCTATCACAACATGCCATTGGCCAGCCAAGATGCAGGAACCACTAGCGACGTCGCTTAGCCATCCCGCTAATACTCCACGTGCGTCGACAGGGGTAAATGGATACCAACCAGCTGGTCCCCTCCAGCTTCTTCCATTCACCTCATCACATTTGAATTCTCTCAGACCGTTACCTATGGAACACGACGCCACGGGGGGCTTCGGGCGGAACTTGAAGTCGGGCGTGCGTAATCTTCTTAGGAGAGCCTGGACTCATCTGCCGCCATAGCTTTGCACTGGCGTTCGAAGAAATGAGGTCAAGTTCAGCTGCTCAGGTCAAGAATCAAATGTTTGACCAGGTATTTGCAACCTCTAACTTACACTCGGAAATAATTGAGATAGACTTTGGAACACCATATCCACAGTCCAATATACCCCCCGGCGAGCATACCCACTATGGGCCACACAACGTTGTTCCTATTCTCCAGAGAGACGTCAAGCGACTTCTCAAGCGCCGACAGGAATCAGTTACTCGCCAAGATCAAATTTCCATCTTCCCCTCTGCTCCATTTCCCATATCTCTCACTGCATCACAAAATGGCACCACAAACGCAGCTTAGCGGCTCAGTCTGCCTTCCCAGTTTACCACCCTCCCCATTCTCCCCTTGGCACACCGGTTACGCGGCTCAGACGCCCATTTTCTAATAGTCTATGGCTAACGACAGCCATTTAGAACCAACGCTTAGCCTGTTCCTGAAAGCAGTAGTGTGCTTCACTCACCTGAACTGCATAAGTGTGCAGAATGCTGGCTTCTTCTACCCTTCTAAGGCGGAGATTGCTTCGCACGATGGGCCCGACATGATGGTGCCCCATTGACGACCCCAGGAGCTCTTGTCTAAATGGCCCTTCTCTAGCGAGAAGGCTTCTCGCTATGGCCTAGATAGGCAATCACCGGCTCATACGGCTCAAAGCAAGCAGCTGAGCTGACAACGATTGAGAGATGCGCCTGGAGTCAAAACTTCCTAGTAGTCCCCTTCATAATATGAGGACTTTCCTCTTACTTTCTCTTTTCCTCTGTGTTTCCATCAACTCTGTTGGCAGTCAATCCGAAGACGGCTCGGTCCTAAGCCTCATTGCAAACTTTGGTTTGCGTCCTTTCTTTGACCACGATATCATCACACATTCTTTTCCTGGCCTCGGCCACCTTACAGTCTTTCCCTTATTAATATCACCTTATCAGTGACAATGTCTCTCTCTATTACTTCTAGTCTTGTTACTCCTGGCCTTGTCCAGACTTATGGAGGCCTGAACGGTTACTGGGTATGTGTCAACTTGGATTTCTCTGAAAACATTAACTAAGTGGATTTTCTAGGGTCAAACTGGGAATGAAGGCTTGAAAGAATACTGTGACTCTGGCCCTGAGTACGTGACACTGTCCTTCGTGAACCAGGCTCCCGAGAACTCCGAGTCAGGTTATCCCGGTACAAACTTCGCCGGACACTGCTGGGCTGGCGTATATGAGAACAAGAACAAAGTCAAGTCACAGCTCCTTAGCGAGTGCTTCTCAATCAAGGAGGGCATTCCCTACTGTCAAGAGCGTGGTGTCAAGGTTCTTCTAAGCATTGGAGGAGTTTATAATGAAGCTGGAAGCAACTACAAGGTGACCACCGACGACAAGGGCGTTGATTTTGCCGACTTCTTGTACAAGGCGTTTGGTCCGTATGACAAGAAATGGGATGGTCCTCGCCCCTTTGACAGTAACGATGGTGTTACTCGCCCCGCTGTTGATGGGTTTGACTTTGATATTGAGCATGACCTTCGTATGTGACTGAGCATTCTGTCTCCCGAATTTGAACATCCGCTAACGATTAACAGCCAACGGCCCTTACATTGCCATGATTAACGAACTCCGACGGCTTAACGAGAACATCATCATCACTGGTGCCCCCCAGTGCCCTACCAGCTCGGAATACTTCTACATGAAAGAGATGATTACCAAGGCCAAATTCGATGCCCTCTTTGTTCAGTTCTACAACAACCCTGGCTGCGATGCTATTCCGGATCCAAGCGTGTCTTGGGATCGATTCAACTACGACGATTGGGAGACCATCATCGAGGAGAGTGAATGCAGCAAGGACGCCAAGATCTACGTCGGTCTGCCTTCCAGTGAGGATGCTGCTCCTGCTGGAGGTTATCTCAAACCCAAGGCCATGAAGCAACTTGTCTGCGACCTCAAGGATAAGGCTCATTTCGCTGGTATCTCTCTCTGGGATCTGACTCGCGGTGTTGCAAACGAAGTTGACGGCAAGAACTACAATCGTCATGTGATGGATGCCCTCAAGTATGGTTGCGAGCCTGTCCCTGTCGAGACTACCACCGCCTTAACCACCACCACCGAGGCGGCTTCTACCACGGATGCCACTACTACGGACGTCACAACTACAGATGCCACGACGACTGAGACTACGTCATCCGAGGCCACAACGACAGAAGCTACAACAACTGACACTACCGCATCTACTGATGTGTCGTCGACCGTTGACGCCACCACCACTTCGGATGCCTCTACTGCTTCTGACACTTCCTCCACCACTGATGTTACGACCGCTGATACCATGACCGCTTCTGATGTTTCTACTGACGGTTCTTTGTCTACGGATGCTACGGCTAGCTCTGACATCTCGACTGCTACTGATGTCTCGACGACCGAGGCTACTACTGCCAGCGAGTCTTCCACTG